>QANY01008715.1:2303268-2340497 GCA_003255025.1 Datisca glomerata
GGGGAGGGGGGGCTAGCCATGTGCATTGAAATATTGGATTTGCATTTGTGTTGGATTTGTTTATGTTGGTGAGTTTGGATTCTAATATTATGTTAATCTTTTCTCATATGATGCTTAGTATTGTGGAAGTTAGAAATGTGGGCTAACATAAATGCTGGACATTATTGAAATGCCGGGGGGGGTAGCCATGTGCATTGAAATGTTGGATTTTCATTTGTGTTCTTGCATTTGTTTATGTTGGTGAGTTTAGATTTTGAATATTATGTTAAACTTTTCTCATATGATGATTAGTATTGTGAGAGTTAGAAATGTGGGCTAACATAATGCTGGACATGATTGAAATGCCGGGGGGAGGGGGGCAGTGCTAGCCATGTGCCTGGTCTTAGCCAATGATGCGCTTTGGAAACTAATAAGCAAAGGCCCAACTTGCAAATTAAAAAAATAAATGTTATTTTTTCCTTTTTAAAAATAATGCAACAGCAGCATGAGGCTAGGCCAAAGTAATTATAACGAGTCTCTATCTTTTTGTCTTTGATAATTTTTGTTTCCTTTTTGGTTTTGATACATCTGTTTAACCTTTTTAGGCTGTAGAAGTGGAATAACAATTAATTTGTAGCTTCTTTACATTTATCCATGATTTTGGTAATTTTTAAGTTTTGAAGGTTTTGATATATGCATGTAACATATGTCCTATTGTTAACAAATTGTTGGCACATTGCTGTGGGTTTACATTTGGCCGATTTCTGAAGGAATCTTGTGGTTAATTATATTGCAAGTGCTGTGTTGACGGCTATATGTATATGTGCATGCATCCAACCATTTGTCCTTATTTTTATGAGAGACACAGTAGAAGTAGAGGAGAGAAAGATTTATAACATAATAATTGCATTAGTGGAGTTTTGAGCGGTGCTAGAAATATGGATTAAAATGTTAGATTTGTATTTTTGTTCTTGCATTTGCGTTGTATTTGCTTATGTTGTTTTTCTAACTTGCTATTATATATGCATTTTCAAGGATAAAACATAGATGCATGGAAAGTATGTATTTCAAGAAATAAAGTTTTCCAATCTAGATTACAATCTTATAGATCAACATGTCTGGATATTAAAAAATCTTTTATAGAGATTATATATATATGTTTATAAGTGGATATCGAACTATAACAATTATTTTTTTCATATAGGTCCACCGAAAACGCAACAAATACATAATAATTCAAGTAGTGCGTGGTTCCACATAGTGATTGGAAAATGATTCCAATAGGAAGACATGAATGTTCTTTGATGAAAACTTTGGCTTGTATTTGTGTTATTTAGTACAGCTCAAAAATATTTGTAATATGTGATATGAACACCTCGGAATGTTTTTTGTAGGATTTTTTTGGACATTTGATATGGATATTTATTAGTAAATTTCTTTAATTAAATATTTTAAATTAGTGATTTAATGGATGATCTTTATATTATTTATTTGATACATTAGCGTAAATTATTTACAACATTTAAAACTCTATAAGAGAATATAATTGCGTAAAGAAGCATAAAGGTAAATGCAGTTAGATATGGTTAGACATACAATAGCGTTTTTAAAACGCTATAGAAAGCCTCTCATTGTTGCTACACTTATAATAGCGTTTATAAAATGCTATGGAAACATTTCCACAACATATTTTTAATGCTATAGAAAGTCTCCCATTATTGCTACGCTTATAATAGCATTTGTAAAACGATGTTATAAGCGTACCAAACGTAATGACAAACTTTCTAGAGCGTTTAAGAAATGATGTAGAAAGGTTACAATAGCATTTTTTAAACACTATTAAAAGTGGATATGATAACGTTTATAAATCGATATCGTAGGGTCAGAGTTTTAATAACGTTGACAACCATAGCGTTACGAAAACGCTATTAAAACCCAATGATAGCGTTTTTTGGCCGCTATCATAGGGTTTTTTTGTTGTAGCGTTACATGCCCTTTTTCGTTTTTCGTTCCAAGGCTAAGATTAGGATTTTACAGAAAATTATAGAAATTGGTATAACATGTCAAGAACAACTCTACTGGATTGAAATACTTCCTTGAAGTACAATAACTAACAAGAAAGATGGCATGGCTCTGGGCAAGTACGGAGAACAAAATCTAAGTAGAAGAATCTGCTTCACATGCTAGATATAGCTTGATTCTTTCCATACATTTGAGGGAATGATATAGTGCAGGCCCAATTGCCATTGTATTCTCTCTCTTAAATACTCCTTTTACATTTCTTCAGTCTTTATACTTTACATTCTGTTCTAATTTTGGGATCAGTCTCTAGTCCTTATAGTTTTCATTTCATTTCAATATAGTCCTTGGCACATTTTCAGTTTCGGATGCACTTAACAATATAATCGTGTACGTATTTGCAAGCAAAAATTCGCAAAACGTAACATTTTTACAACACTTAGACTTCTAATTACTGATATGTGTAGTGGTACTTCCTGGCAAAACCGGGACTTAGGAGCGACGATCACAACTATATTGAAATCCACAAAAAAGGAAGGAATAAAAATCTATAGTATGGTCAAAAAGTGAAGGTGGAGATCAGATAGAGGTATATTTAGAAGAATAAAGGAGAGTGCCCATTTGCATGTACATTGGAAAACTTAAGGAATATCCATTTTATGTATCAACAATATTAACATTTTATCAAATTCAAATCCATAGGAAAATCATTATATAGCGGGATAGATAAGAAGCTACCTGATTTTGCCAAGAGCTTAGCCTCTAAAGCATTTGCACGTGAAGTCTAAAATTCTTTTACATGCACTACTTTCAGCAAAACAAAGAATTGGTCTTTCTCTGTTTGACATCTCCACGTAAAAGGAAAAAAAAACTATTTGTGGTTATGTAGAGAATCGCAATGAAAGTTCCGTGATTCATTTTTGTAACCAAATTTGTATTAGTAGTGTCATAGATTAGTGTTAGTGATTTACTTTTCCGAATTAAAGAATGAAAAGAAACAATACTTTTTCAACTAAATTGAATAACACAAGTAAATGCATAAATATAATCGAAAGAATCATGTTCGGGATTCCTTACCTTATATCAGAACACGTGAGGAAAGGCGGCGAGTTTAGTTGCCCACTTACAATAGAAAGAAACCCGGGTGAGCTCTTTTTCTACCATGAAGCTTCCCTCTGTTTTGGCCTAATCTTATTTATTTCTATATAAAGATCCCTTGGGACAATCACATCCATTGCCACATTAGATCTTTTGACTCCGTTCGTCGTATGAGATCCGAAAGAATGGCTGCTATCTCCTTCGATCCGAGGCTCGGTCTCTATTCCAGAAACCATCACCAACATGGAGTTGCCGAGGAAATCAACGGTCTAATTAGAGTTTATAAAAACGGACATGTCGAACGCCCTCCGATTATCCCTACTGTCCCCTGCACCATAGCATTCGATAACAGCGTGACATCAAAAGACGTAGTTGTAGACAAACACGCGTATATGTGGGCACGCATTTACGTCACAAACTCCACCAATAAATCACTCCCTTTGCTTTTCTATTTTCATGGAGGTGGATTTTGTGTTGGCTCTGCTGCTTGGAGCTGTTACCATGAGTTTCTGTCCAATCTCGCCTCAAAAGCCAAATGTGTAATCATCTCAGTGAACTATCGTCTATCTCCCGAAAACCGTCTCCCCGCTGCTTATGAGGATGCATTCAACACTCTAACGTGGCTAAAACAACAGCTTGTTAGCGATCCTAGCGAGCACAAATGGTGGTCGAATCGTGTCAATCCGTCTAGGATGTTCCTAGTAGGCGACAGTGCAGGCGCTAACATCGCGTACAATTTGGCAACACGGATTGGGTCGGGTGAATATTCGTTTCTAAAACCGCTTTCTCTCAAAGGCATTATCTTGATCCAACCCTTTTTCGGAGGAGAAGCAAGAACAGCATCCGAAAAATATGCGAGTCAGCCGCCCAACTCTGCACTAACTCTATCCGTTTCTGATACATACTGGCGACTATCTCTGCCATTAGGTGCTAACCGGGACCATCCATGGTGCAATCCTCTCACCAATGGTGTCGCCAAGCTACGCGATACCAAACTTCCTACCGCAATGGTATGCATATCAGAGACAGATATATTGAAGGACAGAAACTCGGAGTTCTGTGCAGCCTTGGTTAGTGCCGGTAACAAAGTAGAAAGGGTGGTATATAAAGGCGTAGGACACGCGTTCCAGGTTCTTCATAACTCTCCGCTATCAGGTCCTCGAACAGAAGAAATGAGGTCTGACATCAAGGTCTTCATTCACCAGTAACAAATGTAATTAGTTCATTTTTGGCAGTTTGGTTATACTGTCACTTAGTTATATGATTTATAATTAAAAAGATTGATGTTTGAAGATGTAAAGTTTGTAATTAGTTTTACATGACAATCTCTTCAGTTTCTATGAGAATATGTATAGTTAGTGTCTAATTCTGTCCTTCAAACATTGTAATTTTGTTACTTTGTTAGATTAATTATTCTGTCCTGAGACTGTCTTGGGTAGAAAAACAGCATAACCTTTGTTTATTTTTCTTTGCTGAAATTAAGTAGTTTAAGACAGAGGGGAGAGGGAGAGAGGGAGAGAGAGAGAGAGAGAGAGAGAGAGAGAGAGAGAGAGAGAGAGGTTTTGCTTTTCAAACAGACGAAGCAAAGAAAGAATAAGGGTGACATTTCAATTGGCTCATTTGGCCCACACAAGGAAAAGAGCATAATGAAAAATGGTCAATATTTTGGTTAAGTATCATATTATCTAAGCTGTCTTGGTTCCTCCTGAGGAAACTAAAGCTTATTTTGCCACCAAAAAGTAGTTATTCCATTTAGAACCACTCCCAATAATTTTACTTTCTGTTTCTTCTTTAATATCAGTGTCTTGGTGATACCCAAAAAATTGGGTTTCGAATTCACCACCTTAATTAATACGTGCAAGTATTAAGAAATAATATGAATCAAATCCTAATGTACTTAAGCTGTTTCAAACATACCTCACTCTAGACATTGCCCACTTCTTATCAGCATTGCAACACAAAAGAGAGACCATTTTCAACCCAATTCATCCCGAATATATATGAAATTGAATAAACAAGTTGAAATCGATAGATGGTTGTGACATATAATGATTCGATGAATTATAACAAAAGAAGTTGAAAGGAGAATATGATTGGTCTCATGAGTGAATGGTTGGATAGTCGAGGAATTGTGAGTAGATGAATAGATGGATAATTATTTTACTTACGAAAAAGATAATAGAATAATTAAGAAGATGCTTCTATTGAGTAATGTGTGCTATATTGTACCTTATTTTATGATTTTTCGTTTAGATATAAGAAATTCATCTTTTGAATATTAACTCTTGAATATGAACTAACACGCACATAATTATTAACTTTAAAGGGCCATCAATGGTCATGTAAATATCTTTCTTAATGACTTTGTAATTCAATGCAAAACTGTAAATGCTTTGACAAAAAGAAACACAATTTACTCAGAGTAAATTACTAAGCATAGATATTAACCAATTTAATAGGAAAAATGAAAAATTGGAACACCAAATTTAACATAGAAAACTTTTCAGAATGAAGGAAAAACCTATAGAACAAAACTCTGAATAATTCTTCAACTACAATAAATAACGGGATACACCAAGTTTCTTCTCTAAATAGAACTAGAGGCTTACACCAATCACAAAATTAATATTTGTCACTAATAATGGTGGATACAAAATAAAATAGAATAATCTCACTAGTATGACAGCTCTGAAAAGAAATTGTAGAGATCGCAGACCGAATACGAAACTGTTGAAAATGACTATGAATACACCCTTAGATTATCACTGTCGTTATCTCTCTTCTCCCACCTATTGATGGCTCACAAACTTCTTCACCCAAAACTGTAGGCGACTGTCCTCTTTCTTCACCTCGAACAATGGTTGCAACTAATACAAGACGTTAAAAAATCTCATCACCTAAAACCCTTAGGCGACTTGCCTTAATGTAATATGTATCATTTTTTTACTTGTTCGCCACTTTAAGTGGCTGCCTAATTCAGCCCATTGTGGGCTTGTTTGTTAAATGGGCTAAGAAGCCCATGCCTTCACATGGAGGTACCCAAAAAACTCCATCTCCCGACAATTTGAAGAAATCAATCTTACTTGCTATCTTTTGACATGCCTCAGGCTTCTTCTTAAGTAAGGTTCTCGTCAATAACTTCACCAATTTTCTAGTGTGGTTCTCATGCAAAGCTTTCATCCCTTTTTACATGGCTCTTACTCACTCTCATGGTGGTTATCTATCTCAGTCCCTTTGTAATTTTATGAATCTCTCCCATCAGTAGAAATTGCATCATCACCTCGAGTACATCTAGTAGATGATCATCACTCTCTATTAGACCTCTATAGCTGGATAATCACATCAGTTGGTGACACTAAACTGGCTGAGCATCCTATGTTGTTGGCTTATCAATAGCACTTTTACCAGCACGATGACCATTAGAGTCTCTACCATCACCATTCACTGAAGATGTAGGAACTAGATTTAAATCAATTTCATCAGGCTGAGGTTTCTCAACTATCGTCAAACTTGCAATAGCCTATTCATCGAGGAATTCCACGTCTTGGTTTCTTATAATTTTCTTCTCAGCTGGATATAGGATAATTCACTAGTGGTATTCTCCTTCATTACTTTCAACAAACTCTTGGTGAGCTTCGCATATGTCATGTAGAGTGTAGGCTTTTTCCTTTTGCTAGCTATTACCATTGACCATTTAGTGAGCTTCCATTTACCTTCACCAAAGTAATTGTGATAACCCTCGTCATCGAGCTGGCCTATAGAAACCAAGTTTAGTCAGATCCCTAGAACGTGTCTCACATTCTTGTGTCCTAGCATGCACCTGATGTATGTCTAACATCTCTAATCGGTGCAATTTTAGAGGTACCATCATTCCCCATCTTCACAACACCAAAGTCATCTGATATGTAAGATGAGAAGATATCCCTTTTGGAGACAACATGTATGGCGGTAGCACTATCAACTACCCAATATATGTCTATACTTACACCATTCACTAAGTTCTCTAGTGAGATAACAAACACGTCTTGACTGGTGGCTGCAACTGTCTTTATTACATCATTCCTCTTATCACAAGTTTCCTTTTACTGCTGCCTTTTCAACGCTCTGCACTCAAATTTCTCATGTCTCATCTTCTTGCAGTAAAAGCACTGAACCCATTTCCTATAAAATTCACTCTGATTTCTCCCTCCGTTTTCTGTAACAAAAGCCTCTGATTGACTACATGAAGAACCCACAGATTTCCTTCTTATTTCTTCTCATTCAACAAGATGCTCTTAACCAAACTCATAGATACTTGACCATCAGGAGGAGGAATTACTCAGTGATACTACCAACATTTTTCAACTGTCCGATAGAGAAATAAGAAGCAACAAAACTTGAAGCTCGTCGTCAAGAACCATTTTCATCAAAGAAAGTTGATTGACGTGCTCTGCGATTGAGGCACCCTCTTTGTATTTTAGGTTTACAAGCTTTTGTATCAAAAAAGTTTTATTTTCCAGTTGTTTTTCTCTCATACATCTCTTCTAACTCCTTCCACATAGAGTGTGTAGATGATTCACTCGTTATATGGTGATAGACATTATCATCTACCCACTATCAAATGTAACCGACAACTTACCGGTTTAGTTATTTCCAATTTTCTTTACTCATGTTAATTGGCTTTGCAGCATCACCTTTAATGAGAGCATGCTTTTTACAGTAAATAAGGTCCTCCATTTTTCCTTTCCACAACTACCAATTTGTTCCATTCAGAATAATCATTCTTCTTGTAGTAACCTCCATAACTACCCTAAACTGCTAGTAACGCCAACCAGGCTCTGATACTACTTGTTGAGATTTTTACTCAAAAACCCATATCCACAGCAGTTCAATTATGTAGTCGATAACTAATCATAAATATCAGAGTAAATTACTAATAGAGATAATAACCAATTTAATAGGAAAAATAAAAAATAAGAACACCAAATTTAACATGGAAAACTCTTCAGAGTAAAGGAAAAAATCACGGGATAAACTCCGATTAATTCTTCTACTATAATAAATAATGAGATATATCAAGTTTTTTCTCTAGATAGAACTAGAGGCTTTCACTAATCACAGAATAATATTTGTCACCGTAACGGTTGATACATAATAAAATAGAATAATCTCACCAATATAGGAACTCTCAAAATTAATTATAGAGATCTTGGACCGAATATCAAACTGTTGAGAATGACCACAAATACACACTCAAATTACCAGTGTCGTTATCTCTATTCCTTCACATACCAGTCGCTCACAAACTTCTTCGTCTAAAACTGTAGGTCACTGTTTTCTTTCTTTTTCTTGAGCAATGGAGACGGCTAATACAAGACAGTCAAAAAATCTCATCACCTAAAACCCGTAGGCGACTTGCCCTAATGTAAATGTATAATTTTTTTACTTGTTCGCCACTTTAAGTGGAAGCCTAATTCAGACTATTGTGGGCTTGCTTGTTAAATGGGCTATGAAGCCCATGCCTCCACATGGAGTGACCCAACATATGTGAATGTGGTTAGGACAATAGGAAGATAAAGAAAGAGTAGTGAGTTGAATATGAGAGTGATGGGTAAATTGTATTAGAAATAAAAGGTTATTCATTAAAAAAGAAGAAAATAAAATATCAACAACTAGATAGCAAAAAAGCATTAGTAAAAATTAACTACATATTATTTCATAGAGCAAAACATATAGATTTTAGCTTAAAACATAATATTATTTAATATAAAACTTTCTTTATAGTACATAATATAATTTTGATAGACTAATTATCTAGGACCTACGGTGTGAAATAGTCCCAACCTAGTTAATTTTTTTTAAAACTTAGCTAAGTTTTTTAATACATCAATTAATATGATATATATGACTGGTTATTCAAAAAGTATAAATAAATTGTTATGATAACCTTTACCCAGACACATGACAAGGACAAGATGAGTATGATCACCAAATAGAGGTGACCACAACAAACAAACAAATAAATAAATATCTTATTGTAACGCAGACGAGAATCAGTTAGCACGGGATTGATGAATATTGGAGGTTATATTATGATGATATTAAACTTAAATTATTCCCTACATGATCTCATGAACTACATATGAAATGAAAATTTAAAGAACACTTACCGTTATGCAGACGAGAATCAGTTAGCATGGGATCGATGAATACTGGAGGTTATATTATGATGATACTAAACTTAAATTATTCCATACATGATCTCATGAACTATAGATGAAATGAAAATTTAACCATGTGTTCGAGTGTAGTGGGATGGCACACCCCAGTTGGTATCAAAACCATAAATAGTCTTGGTTATATTATGGTAATATTATCTTTAAATTATTTATGTATGACCAAAAGACAATAGGAGTGAAATTGAATATTCTTTATCATCAGTAGCAAATACAGTAGCTTCAACTTCTGAAACAACAGAATTAATAGCTTATCAAGATGTTAAAGAAACCTTAGATAAATAGACAATCCTTAAGGTTAAACCATAAACCATATATAAAATTAGAACATTTGATTTTACCAATACAAAAATCATTAAAACATTTGAGCATGCCATACCATTACAC
Source organism: Datisca glomerata (assembly GCA_003255025.1). Classification (NCBI taxonomy): domain Eukaryota; kingdom Viridiplantae; phylum Streptophyta; class Magnoliopsida; order Cucurbitales; family Datiscaceae; genus Datisca; species Datisca glomerata. The sequence goes on from QANY01008715.1 coordinate 2,312,967, forward strand.
AATAATGATGATATTGTATATCTGTTGCATGTTCATGATCTGTATCCTTTCATGCAAAAATACAAGTATGTGCATATAGGACTTGTACAAATTGCATTTAAACTTTTGACCTTACTTAGTCAAAATACCAGTATTCAGTGTACCCTCCGAGATGGACGGTGCCTCAACTGAAAAACATCTCTTATGGGAGCTATTGAAACTAGCTTATCTCGTGCGCCTGTTTATTTTAATATTTATCCAAATTTAAATGTTTCACTTTCTGGCAGCAATCTCTCTAAAGTCTTCGAACTTAGAGTTATTTCGCAAGGTTATGAGTATCTTCCAGGATCTCCTCCATTTGCGATACTTTTCAGAATCCATTTGAAGGTTCTATCCACCTTGAACCCCTACACCAGAAAATAGAGTAAGCTGGTTTACAGTCTATTTATCGACACCAATCTCTTTAGTAGTCAAGTAGCCATCTCTAGGATGATACCTTGGGAGGAAATTATTTTTCCAGACAAGTGGAAAGTTCCGAATGCTCTCCCCATCAGACAAATCATCTAACAATCTATTGAAGATGTGGTCCAGACTCAGGGAGATAATATCTACCTTCGAATTCAGAAATCTTTAACTAGAAGCTTTTCTAGTACCAGTTATAGGAGTAACATTCTCTATAACATAGATCTTCCAGAATCCTCCAGACCCTTTTTCTATTGAATCTACCGATTCTGAGATACCAGAAGCCCAGATCAGAGGTATCCATATATCAAAGAACCAAATACCTCATGCAGTCTATAAAGATAGAGCTAACATCAGAAGGCCTAATAGCCCAACCGCTAGTGATATACAATTCGACATTTAATAGATTTTACACCCAATAGTGAAGTGTGTAAGCACCTAAACCAGGATTTTATGCAAGATAAGTATCAGGAATTTCGATTATGGTATTTCCAATCCCATACTCTTCAACAATTAAAAACCCTCAAAGACTAGTATTATTACCATCTTTGGAGTAACCAGGTCCTTAGATCATTCCCAAAGTGGTACTGTGAGGTTACTAAGGAAGAACCATTTTCTTAATAATGACAAGATTAATGTCCTCACAAGAATACATAAGAATGGGATTACGATAACAGGTAAATCTTACCAAACTGTCCATCCTCCACCATTATTGTTAGAGCTTGCTCCTATTAATTAGGGCGCTAAACCGTTAGTCATCTCTCCTTACGTTGAGATTCCAGAATAACCCAATCAGGAAACCTTAAAGGTCAAAGACATAGTACCTTTAACCAAATAAAAAAACTATACCAACCTTTTCTCCAAATCATAGGTAACCAACTTACCCGTATAGAGGAACATGTTGACAATATACATAATAAAATTGAAGACCAACAACACAAAGGTCCAGAGAAACCTAAACCTCTTAACCTTCAACCAGTCAATAACAAGCGTCCTCTAGAGATTAACAAAATTAAAGTCTACTAAGAAAGAAGAATATTTTATGGCCACCCTTATTGGAAAAATTAAAAATTTAAAAATAAGTGCGCCAGAATCTTCAGGATCAAAATCCTCAAAACAGGTCAATAGGATGAACCATGGTTATTCATCTGTACTAGTAACTGAGGATGAAAGAGAAGATTATACTCTTTCTCAAATTCTTGACCTCCATAACAACTTCGATGATAGTCTCAACAACCTTACTTACCCCAAGTCTACCCAGTGTACAGCTTTACTTGGACCTGGTAAGTACTACTCTTCTCGACCTACACCTTAGGATATTCTGTATGAAGAAAACTTACTTCATACTCAAAAATCATACCATGGAAAAACTATCTATGAATGAAACATAGATGGTAAATTTGAATATTAGATCTTCAAAATCATACATCATATGATTATGTATGCATATGTATGCAAACAGAATGATAATTCTGACCATCAGATAGCCAGATTTCTTATCAATGGCTTTACCAATATTCTAAAAGGATGGTGGGATAATTGACTCACTAAAAAACAAAGGGATGAAATCTTAAGCGCCTCTAAGATTAAGATTAATCCTTTTAATCTTACCGAAACTCAAACTGAAGCTGCTTGCTATATACACTAACCCAAGCCATAATTCACCATTTTATTGGACCAGGAATTATAAATACAGACCGGCACAGAGAACTTCTACAAAACCTCCGTTGCCCTTCTCTAACCCATTTTAAATGGTACAAGGATGTTTTCATGATGAAGGTCATGTAACGAACTGATGCCAACAGTGACCATTGGAAAGCCAAATTTATTGATGACCTTCCTAATCTCTTTGCAGAAAAAGTTCAGAAGAAACTTAGGGATAAACACAACCAAATTGATATTCCATATCACCAACATACCTATGGATCTCTCATCGCAGTAGTTATTGAAGAAGGCTTAGCTCTCTACAATGATCTTAAACTTCAGCAAAAATTGAAGAAACATAATTTATCAAACCGTTAGGAATTAGGTGAATTTTATGATCAATTCACTTATGACACCAAAATACAGTACCCTTCAACTTCCAGGAACCCTAGACCTAAGAAATACAAAAGGTTTCATTCCAGAAAAGCTTCGAAGAATCTCAAATATGATTCGGACATTCCCAGAAAGAAAATAAAAAAAAGAAAGTTATTCCTAAGAAGGACAGATAAGAAGTCAAGTGCTTTAGGTGTGGTGCTAAAGGGCACTATGCTAATAAGTGCAAACTTAAACAGAAACTCCATGAGTTATCTCTAGATGAAGAAACTCAACAGCAAATCCTTAACTGTATTTCTGACAAGGAGAACTCCTCCTTAAACTCTAGCTCAGGAAATGGTCTTGTAGAAATATATTCTTCTGACTCAGATTTCTCCTCTGAGCAGATTGAAGCTTGTTGCAATGATAAGAATTGCAATACGTTAACAGAAACCAACTATTGGAAAGCCATTGTGGAGATGAATGGCCTTGATCTAGGACAACCTAGTATCAATGTTCTTACTGATACTCAAAAGTCTATGCTCAGCTTTGCTGATCAAATACAGAATCCAGAAAAGAAATTAATTTTTTTGGAAATCCTTTACAAAGAACATCTCAAGGAAGAGATTCTTCCCCAAATCAAGAATTACAGTATGGGAGAAATCATAGATCGCATTTAGAATAAGGTTACAGAAAAGCCTATAACTATTTAAGAGTTGAAGATGAAAGTCAGTCTTCTAAAATCAAAAGTCAAACAGTTACAAACTGTTACTCAAGTTATTTTCCAGGATCTTGCCCTTATTAAGCAAGAGCTTCCTTCCAAAAGCAAGGAACCTATACATGAACTAGAATGTTCTTCTCCGAAGGACAACAGTAACCAATACCTTATGATTATGAATAAGGTAACTTTTCAAAAATGGTATACTAGAATTACTTTTATTATTAAACCTGACTTTATAATAAAAGATGCTTTCACCCTTATTGATACAGGGGCTGATATGAACTGTATTCAAGAGGGTTTAATCCTTATGAAATATTTTCAGAAAATCACTCAATCTCTTACTAGTGGAAGTGGTAACAGAATGAAAATTGAGTTTAAATTACCAGAAGTTTTAATCTGCAAACAAGGAATATGTTTACCTACTTCCTTTGTTTTGTTAAAAAACATGACTCGGAGTATTATCCTAGGTAATCATTTTATGTGCCTCATGATGCCTATGGAGAAAATTGACAGCAATGGTATTTATACTATCATTCATAATAGACAAAATCATTTTTAAATTTATTACAAAACCGTATACCAAAGAATTAGACTATTAAAGATATTATACAGAACAAAGAAAGTCAAATTAATTTTTTTCAAAAATTAGTTCAATTTCTGACTCTTGAACAGAAAATTCAATAGTCTTCCATTCAAAATAAAATCAAAATGATTTTAACAGAAATTTACAGTGATCTACCAAATTCTTTTTGGAATAGAAAAAAGCATATTATTTCTTTACCATATCACTAGGATTTTGACGAAAGAATATTCCTACAAAATCTAGACCTAGTCAATGAAAAATGAATATCTTTAAATCTGTAAGACAAAAATTACATCTTTACTACAAAAAAAAACCTCATTAGACCTAGCAAGTCTCCCTGGAGTTGTACAACATTTTATGTGTTTAAGAATGCCGAGATTGAATGAGGACAACCTCGCTTATTCATCAATTACAAACCACTTAATGAAGCCCTCTAGTGGATTAGGTATCATATCCCAAACAAAAGGATCTTTTAGATCACTTAAACAATTCAGTAATTTCTTCTAAATGTGATTTAAAATCAGGATTTTGGTAAATCCAAATTGCTGAACATGATAGATACAAAACAACATTTACAATTCCCTTTGGTAATTATGAGTGGAACGTTTTACCATTCGGTGTTAAGAATGGACCTTCAGTATTTCAACATATCATGAATGATATTTTTAACCCGTATACTGAATTTATTATCTGCTATATTGATGATGTTTTAATTTTTTCATCATCTATAGATTAGCATGTTAAACATCTGTATATAGATCAATAGAAATGGTTTAGTTTTATCTGTATCTAAGATGAAACTGTTTCAAACAGAAGTTAGATTATTAGGACATAATATTTCTAATGGAACTATTGTTCCTATACACAGAAGTATAGAGTTTGCATCTAAATTTTCTGATGAAATTAAAAATAAAACTCAATTGCAACGATTTTTAGGAAGTCGTAATTACATTAGGGACTTTTATCCGAATTATGCTCAAGATAGTTCTATCCTTTACAATAGACTCATGAAAAATCCTTCTCCTTGGACAATAGAACATACCTTAGCAGTAAGAAAAATAAAATGAAAAATACAACAATTACATTGTTTATCTTTACCTAACTCTTTATGGCAAAAAATTTTTGAAACAGACGCTTGGAATCTAGGCTATGGTGGGATACTAAAGCAAGTAAACCCTGGTAACCAAAAAGAAGAACTTCTTAGATTCAACTCTGGAGTTTGGAAAGGACCAGCATTAAATTATCCAACCATTAAACAAGAATTTTCAGCCATTGTTAAGTGTGTGCTAAAATTTCAGGATGATTTATTAAATCAGCATTTTCTTATAAGAGTTAACTACTCTGCATCTAAACAAATCTTTAAGAAAGATGTACGGAATCTTGCTTTTAAACCAATTTTTGCCTCTTGGAAAAGTTTATTTATTTTGATATTGAACATATCAAAGGTGAACATAATTCTTTGCCTAATTTTCTAACCCGTGAATATCTACAGGGTTCATGAACAGAAGTAGAGGCCAAGGCCGTCGAGGTCGCGGCAGGGGAAATCCCTACTCAACAGAATTTTCAAGTCTAAACAAGACTTTTAACAGTAATCAAGAGGCTTCTTCTTGCAAAACTGTTAAAGATGTCCTTTTAATACTAGAACAATACATCTTCAAAAGTATTACTGAAGAGATAATTCTTTTCATTGAAATAACAGATGAGCAATGGATGACAAATCCATGGAAAATAAAGAAAATATATCTTTCTACTCAAGCGTTTCCCACTCATTTTGAACAGTATCGTTATATTTACGAGCATATTGTGCTTGAAAACAACAGCCATGGAGATTAAACATACACTCTATGATTCCACCAGAATTGGTAGCCCTATCACCTACAGTGAGGCTACTACCAGAAGCCTTTGGAATGACACCTAAACCCTAAACCCTAAACCCTAAACCCTAAACCCTAAAGAAATGCTGTATTTTTGTCTATCCCGTATGGAGCCAGCATTCGAGTCCGTATGGCGTGAAAGCGACAAAAAAAGGAAAAGAACGGGAACTGGGTCGATTTATTCTATGGCGAAGCATCCAAAGCATAACTGCACACTCACACGATCTTTGCCGAGAGAGAGGAGCATTCGGTGGAACCGGTGAACTACACTTGCTTCTGGATAGATGTATGGGACAGAGGGCTCGTGGTACCTGCTGCTATCTTGGCTGTCTAGCTATGACTAAAAAACCTACTTGTGACAACTCGACACTGGAAGCTTTGATGATAAGCACACGACCATAAGCTGTCTTTGCTTATTTCCTTGCTTAGCTACCCTCGAATGGCTTGGTACGCGCTTGCCGGACTGCTCTTTTTACTAGTCTGACTTCTTCTTGGTCGTGGCTGATTGAGCTGGTTCGCGTAACTGCGAGACGATTAGGTTCGTCCGTGATTCTTCTAGGCGGTGCCCCGGATCCCTACGAGCAGAGGATGATCAAATCCGCTACACCCACCCTCCGCCCTGATCCTGAATCTACTTTAGACTAGCTTTACATTACGAAATACCGCTCGGTGGACTGCCGAGCTACAAGTCCCACGACACAGGAGCGAGATTCTCTAAAAAGCCAAGGTCGCGGGTGGCCAAGAGGGCCCACTTGGAGACTTGGGATCTCAGCAGGAAATGCGAAGGTTGCTTCTCCTATGGTATATGTAATTAACGAGAAAGCCAAGAGACTTCCCAGTAGTGTGTAACCCACCACCATCTTAATAAAGACCCTAAAAAAGGGGGATTGTTGTGATCACTTTTCTTGTGTGAATCTTTATTTCATACTCGAAATTAGCTTTCACGGGAAGAAAGCAAAAAGGATTCAGACATTGGAATCCACCATGTACGACAAAGTGGACTTGCTAGAACCTCGAGCAACGACATTAGGATAGGACTGGGTCTGGGTTCCCCACTCTCTGAAGCCTAATTTTGAGCGGGCAAGTTCAATGGGGCAAGCAGTTAGCCTTCCTCTACAAAGAATGGAAGTGTGGATGAATCGACATCAAATAGAGGAATTAGGTTTTGATTTTCAGCAAGAACATGATAAGAGCATCCCTTTCACAAAAACCTACGGATCCCCCCTCCTGTTAGAAGCATGCGAAGGGATAGGTCTGGAATTAGTCTTGTATGAGTCCTTTAATCGAGTCCCTCTTCTTTAATAGGCGCTTTCCGGTAGCAGGGTTTTCTTATCTTTTTTTTTACAAAGAAAAGATGAATGGGAAGAGGGCGTCTGAGCTACCCTTGAGGCTAATTAGAAGAAGAGGATTACCTACCTTTACTGTAAGGCTTTGGGGAAGCCTGCTCCGAGTAAACTCGCGATTCTCTTAGGCTGAAAATGATCTACATCGAGGAGGGAATGAATTCATACTACCACAGACTCAGCCGCTGCAGCAGTATCCTCATCAGATACAGATTCAGATACTACTCTTTGTGGCATATGCGTCAATTACTTTTTAACTAGCCTATACCTGTGATCATTCCCGGCTATCCATCCTTCGCCAATTCGCCGTCACATCCGTTGTTTCGCAATCTATCCCCTCAACAAAATCCTTCCTCTTTACCTTTCTCTGGGCCCTGTAGTGAGTGATGCTAGGAGCACCACCGTCTTCGGTTGTAGAGATCCCAACTCTCGTGAATCCCTCCCTACCTCAAATAACCAGTCAATGCATAGAAATTGGACACATGCAGCCAAATGCACGATGTCTTAAGAAAGATCAGGCTCGGCCTCCCCTAACAATGGAAGCAAAGTCTGAAAAGGCGGATCAAAAGTCTTCCGTGTATGATGTGGCTACCCAGCTCAAAAGCATCCCAGCACAAATTTCCATTTGGGAGCTACTTTCTACATTGGAAGCACATCGGGAATCATTTATAAAAGTGCTTCGAAAGGCGCACGTGCCTGAAAAAACTTCCCCTTCTTGATTCCATTTTTTCCCTATTTGAGATAGATGAATCAATGGAACTTTGATCCCCGGTTCCTGCTTGGTCAATTCCTGGAAGGCCCCTATTAATGTAATGATTGAACAATCAAAGTGTGTTTGCCGTGACTACGAGCTGCCAGTGCGCCTTTCTTTGGGTCGCTACGCTCGGGGTCGAGAACTGGTTCAAAAGTAGAAGGTGGTCGAAAACTCGCGTTAGCTCGTTTTCGAACGACGCTTTTCCCGTTTTTGAACATCACTGAGATAGGCTTTCTCCTCCTTCCCCCCCTAAACTGATTTGAAAAGAAAAAAGCATTTTCCTATTGTCACTTTCTGGTGCTGTACTTCTGTAAGCCCTCCTTCAGATGAAGCGTCGCTACTAGCCATCGCTCGATCCCGGAAGAAGGTAATGATCTTCCGTTATGGAGTGTTTTTTATGTGCTACGAGATGTTGAGGACTACTCTGGCTCCTTTTTTTTAGGGGAGCTCAAAAGTAGGCAATCTCTTCGCGATTGTATTTATGTTCTTAGTTCTCCTTCTTGGAGAAGGAAAGCTGTACTCATGTTAAATTGTGTCCCTTGTAAATGAAAGAGCTCCTGTCAGAAATGGCTAATGAAGACCGGGTCCCCTGTCGCTGACAATTGAGTGTAGCATTCCATGCAATGAAGATATTCTCGAAAAAGATCTGAGCGAGTCTTGCCCATTTAAGGAATATGGATGGGATAGTGGAAAAAAATGGGCATCTTTTTGTTGTTGCTTGTGAGTCGGTCCACCACGATCAAGACCCATATTCCCTTTTTTGGCAGAGCCGCGGACAGACGGCCTAGAATCGAAAGCTCAAAAAGGAAGTTCCACAACCTCCCATGCAATGTGGCATGGCTCGCTCGTGACTCATTGAGGAAGGGGCACGGTGAGAGATTATGTGAAGGACCCTAATGCTGAACATAAATAAGAGGAAAAAGTCTTCCATTGAATAGCTGGTTTACAAACCTGGGCTCAGACGGAACTCAGGAGAGGATTTAGCCTCCTGGTGGACTACAAGTTGAAGAGTTCATAATGGTGGGAAAAAGAAGGACTCGAAGCCTAAGCCGGGTAAGACGACAAAGCGAAATTCTGGTTTGGCGGGGGGCTGGCATTCGTTCCAAGCCCCGAGAACACCCAAGCAAAGGCTGTCTCTAAATTGAACAGCCCTTGTATTTTAACTCCCTGAAACGACAGCGGAAAACGCTCCGTTGCTTCCGACAGATCAAAAGAACGCAAAACGTCCAATTTTGACACGCGGTGGACAGGCCCTTTGCTTGACTTGGGCTCCATTTGTCTCATCCTCGCCATACCAAGGCAAAAGTGTCGTCTTCACCGGTGACCACACCCCACTCTCTATTTCAGACATTGGTACGATCTCTTTCTTTATCATTTCGTTCTGGCAATCTTCTTCATCTCAATGATGCTATGTTGGTTCCTAAAGTCAGTGGAGTAGAGGCAACAGTTGCGGGTTCAGGTGCGGCTAAATAAAGATCCCCGTCTGGGGTTGGCGGAGTTGGTAGGAAGCACGGTTGGTGATAAGCTGGTACTGGTTTAATTCTTTCTATTCAAAAAAGAGCTCTTCCCGGAACTGGTAAATCAAATATACTAACAACGCCGCTCCAAGAGAAAAGATCTATCCTTGAATGTTCTCTTTAATGAGGTCGCCTCATATTTTCTTTAACCTAATTAATCAGCCCCGGGGGAGAATGGTGATGGAGATGTATTGCGGCCTTCTCCTGTTCATCAACTCGAACCTCATTCTTCTGCAGTTGATGTTACGGATCAGCCCCACTCTTCAAGCCAGCAGCTTTGCTCAGCATCTTCTGCCGATTGTCAGCCTGTTCAGTTGACCTCAGAGGATTCCAGTCACCCGGCACAGCATCTTTATTCTCGGCGGTGATTACATTATGTTTCCCAGGCCAGTCCCTCTTGTTCAAACCCCTGTGATACGAGATATACTTGCTCTGACGACTTAGCTCTTTCCCCTTTCATTCCTTCTTACTTAATTTATTTTGGGATTATTAACCCTTCACTATTATTATAGTCAAGGTTTACCTATCTTGGGGTGACCTCCATCCTAGCATAAGTAACATCAACTGCAGAAACGGAATATCTATAAAAACAAAGGTGGAAGCGTTTTTACTGAAGCCGAAAGGTATCCTAAAGGAATGGTAGGGTAAGGGGCTACTCATTCCCATTACAGTCAATCAGTCATCCCCAAAAAAGTCCTATACATAGCTAAACACCGGGCTGGTTCCTAATACACAAAGGATTTTCTCTCTATTTATGTAATTCAATCAATCTAATCTAAAATCTCTTTCTCTAGTAGCCTAGCTATAGGAACAGAAAGACAAGGAGACATGATGTAGTTGCGCACGTTTTTGCTTTTTTAATCGAGATTGGGTCGGTGTTCAGTGTACCGCTCCGTGGGTACAAGATCGAAAAAAGAATGCATTGCATTCCAAGTGAGATGCCCAAGATAAAAGGAACGAGGGGAAAATCGACGAGGAATCCATAACTGAAAATCGTGAATAAAAAAGCTTGATGAGAATTCTCAACCCGAGATGTTAGAAGGTGCAAAATCAATTGGTGCCGGAGCTGCTACAATTGCTTCCGCTGGAGAAAAAGAAGTTTTGTCTCTTTTTTCCCTCCTTTGAAGAAAACAGTAGTACAACCCTCGATGAAATCAGTATTTTCGCAGAGGTTGCATGCAGGGCTTGAACTTTTTTTAGGGTCTCGCTCCCTGAGTTCAAGAGTATACACTCTCGTGTCATACGAGGTTGGAAAACCAAGAGAACGCTTCGCGTTTTCTTATCTTCTTCCCGCTCTAGGAGTAGGAGTAGCACAAAAAGAGGCAAAAAAATAGATTCTGTGTTCGACACTATAACTAGAAGAGGAAGCAAGGTTTTGGCTCGCAATAAAGCTAGGGCCCTAAGAAAGCATTTCTAGCTATAAGAGAGCAGAGTTATAGCAATTGAACTCTTCCCCTAAGAAGGGGTCGGTTATTCCTCTTATTTTGAATAGCCAAGGTCTTTGGGTCTAGGGCAATAAAGAGTTCCGATTGGTAATACATACGAGGCTTAGGTTTTTTTTCCTCAACCGGGAATCTTGCCCGACCCCGAGCAAGGGTCTAATTCACGTACGTAAAGGGAAGGGTGGTGGGCGGGGTAGGTCTTTCACTCTTTCTTTTAGTACGTCAATAGATGAGTGAAGCGAAGGGACTATCCACCGATGTGTATCATGCACCTGAATTTACATATAGTAATGTCCATCTCTTACCAAAAACAAGTCATTTATGGGTATTATCAGGAGGTTCGTGCAGATCCAGTGTAGTTCCTTTTTCACTCTACAAGGATCAAGATCAAATTAATGTTCAATTACATGCTCTTTCTTTAAATTTTCATTTCATCTGTAGTTCATGAGATCATGAATGGAATAAGTTAAGTTTAATATCATCATAATATAACCTCCAGTATTCATCATCCCGTGCTAACTGATGGAACACTTTGATACATGTTGATTTTCATACATATTTAGTATGAATACTAAGCATATTGTTAACGTATTTGACCCCTTGTCGTGTCTGGGCTAGGTCCGATGAGCAGAAAGTGCGTTAGGACCGTTTATCCCTGTAAAATGTTGATAGTCTGCCTAATTATGTGTTCTGTATTTGCCTAAGTGATGGATGCTAATCTGTATGTATTTGGTTGTTTAACCATGTGTTCGTTCGAGTGCAGTGGGATGGCACACCCATAGATATATATATATATATAAAGATTAATATTCATCAATAAAATTCACTATTATTTAGTAAACATATTTAATTTTTTGTCTCCACCTTATTAATTTCTTTCAATTATCGTCTCTACCTCATTAGTTTGTCTCAATTTATTATCCTAAGATTATTTTAGGAGTATAATCAATATAGTTGGATATAATTGCCAAACAAATTTTTTTCTTCAGAAAATCATGCTTTTAGAAATAGTAAGTATAGATAATTTAAATGAACAATATATGTTTAAGTTATAACGGAGGAAATGTATCCTCTAATCGAGTCTCCTAGAGACCAAAAACGGTTCTGTTATAATATGAGGCGTTTGGATTGTTTTATATAGGTTCGACCACATAGGAAACAAAACAAATGTTTTATCTAAAAACTTTAAAAATTGCTCCAAATGGATATGGAATGTAGGGAAAACACACACTTATGGATCTAATATGAAAATAAATACCACGTCATTTCCTGGTCAAATCCTTAAAAATAGCAACAAACTCCTTAAGCGATTGATTATTTCACTCTTTTCCTGGTCAAGCGGCTTGCTTAAACACACATTAGTTTAAACAAACTATCGGGCAACACATGTCAAGGTAATTCACACTTGTCGAGCAGTGAATCAATCTGACACGCTATATAAGTCTAAGCAACCATGAAGAATATATCACCAAAAATCAATCAATTCCACCTTGTTTAAGTCAAAGTACAGCAAATTTTCTAAGAAAATGGCAAGCAACTCTGAGAAAATTAGCTTCCATGCTGGTGAGGCCCAGGGCCAAACAAAGGTGTGTCAGCTTAGCTTTCAACATGGCTTAGAGACTTGGTTTCTGTTTTGTAAATTGTTAGAATGATGTGTTTTGTGTTGTTGTATGCAGGAAAAGGCTAGCAATGTGATGGACAGAGCAAACAATGCTGCTCAGTCTGCAAAGGAGTCATTACAAGAGGTGCTAACATGGTCTCAGTTGAAGTGTGTCAGCTTAGCTTTCAATTACTTTGGTTTCAATCATGCTTGTCAATCATGAATCTACTTTTTGAATTTCGGGAAAACCCAATGCGTGAAAATTTTATCGTTCATAGTATTAACAAAAAAAATTTGGGATATTGTGGTTGATTGTAGACTGGTCAGCAAGTGAAGGCCAAGGCACAAGGAGCTGCTGATGCTATCAAGGATGCAACTGGCATGAACAAGTGAAGCTGAAAGAATGACTTTTCTTTGCAAATATTACTTTTTTGTCATATTTCAGTGGTTTTCTTGGGTTACGAAGCTTCCTTAGATGGGGTTTCCTTTGAAAAGTAACAAGAGAGCTCCCCTAAAGAGTTCTTCCTAGTCTCTTCTTCTGGGTTACTTTTTTGTTTTTTCTTTTTAAACTAAGAGAGGGCTGTCATTGTAGTTCTCTATCTTAATTTCATAAAATTGAAGTTTGGTCTCTGATTTTTTTTATTTCCACTCTTTTTCTTCTCTTTTATTTTCCACTCTTAATGAAGTAATTGAAGAAAAATACATGGGAAAAATCAAAGAATAGCCCCACACCATTCCTCAAATTAAGATGTCTCACAAATTTTAGCTCCACTAATCATATTAAATTTTACCTGTCATATATTTAGGATTCGATCTCTTACAAACCTTTCATTTCTTATAGTGCTCACTACAAGAAAAACGGCTTATATGGTGGTGGTTTTAACCGCCGCCAAAAAACAATTGCGGCGTTTAAAAAACCGCCGCCACAAAGATTTGCGGTAGTTTAAAAACCGCCGCCTTATCTATCAATCCATCAATATAAAAATTTTAACAATTCAGAGTCTATCAATTCAAATATTCAACAAATTCTTGCATTTTAAACATTCACAAATTCTAAAAATTCAGAATCTATCAATTGAAGCATTCACAAATTTCAAAGATAAAATAATATAAGTTTAAACTTAAGCAAAAATAATATTTTCCATCATCACTGAACTATATGCGCTATGTTTTCATCATAGTGTTGAATTCAACTTTCACTCTATTCCCTTCAGGTAGATTCCATATATGAGCTAATCGTGTCTGACCTCGAACCTTTCACCTAGAGGAGGGGGATCCACCCACATGTAAAACATTATTTTTATAAATCTATAGATTTATAAAAAGAAAAACATAAAAAGATATAAAATGAGCAAAAATAGTGTTTTAAGTCACACTACATGATGTTTAACAATTTCTTGTCACAAAATACAAATTAGTAATAACAATTTCCATCTCACAATGTAATTATTAAAGTAACTAGAAAGAGTAGAACCATACTGTTTGTTAACTCCACTCACATATAGTTTAGATAGAACCTTTAAAATGCCATCTTTCTTAAATTTGAAAGATTTCATTTTTAAGTCTATCATTACCGAATTATGTCTATGTGTGATCATATTCTTTAAGCATATATTTTTCTCAGAAAAAATAAAAGTTTTAGTCATATGTACAACGATACTGTAGAAAAATTTAAACATGTTCTAAAAAAATAAGACTTAAGTGGTAAATAAAAATGAAGGAAAAATGAATTGATCATGGATACAACAATATTCAAATAATGTTTTTTAGTTACTGTTCACCCTAAATATATGTGAAATAGTTTAGCTAACAGTATTACATTCTTCCAAAAATTTCATAGTCTATGTTTATAATTTTTTACTGTGACAATACAATATAAAAATTCTACATATTTTACACTATCGCAATTCATATATTTTTATACCCCATTTTCTTAAATATTTAAGAAAAAACAAAAAAGAAATAAGTTTAAACAAATATATATTTTCATGAGCATATGTTTGATTATCTGTGAAGTGTAAATGAAGAGATCTAGCATCATTAAAGGGGCTGTTTCTATTAAATTATTTCATCTTTTCTTCTTTGAGGATTTTGTAGAGACCACGATTTGGTTTTCAGTGAGCTTGATATATAGACAATCTTCTTGCAGAACAGAGGTAATGTAAATTTCCAAAAAAAAGATATTAGTCGTTCAGAGGGAGCTAAAGACAGTTACATGAAACACGTGTGAAGTTCGTTATATAAATGCATGCTCTAAATTGTCACTCTATAAATGCATGCTTTAAATTGTCTCCATCCATAATTCATAATATATTAAAAGTGAGAAGGAGATAGAGAATCTTTTCTAGCATTTTATCTATTTATTATTGATAAATTATCTAAAACAACCTTCTAATTTATACTTGACAATAATTGATTACTTTTATAATTATAATAAATGATTCAAATTGGGCATTAATTTTTAAATTTATTAACCGATTTAATGAATTTAGAAAAACTAAGTAGTTAATAAAAAATCTTAAGCTAATTTTATTTTGATAATTTTGATTGAATTGTAGCAATCTATTTAAAAAGTTAAAGGAAAAACTCCAGCGTTGTACTAATTTATTTTAATATAAAGTGAATTATTTATAAAATTTAAATAATAGAATTAAAAATATAATTCAATTATAACACATTTTTATAAATCTTTGTTATGCTATATTTTATAAGTTAGTATAATTAGTATGTTATACAAATATACTTACATAGAGTTTACAAAAAAAGATTAATTTTATAAAGATCAAGTTTATACTAAAATATAAAATTAACACAATTCTCGAGTAGTCACTTTTTCTTTAAATTTTGTGAGCATATTTCCGATGTATTCTCTTAATTTTTTTAAGAACATGCATGATATTCTAAAATTGATTAAATAATTATATATTAGTTAACTAAAATAATTACAATATAACATTTTCTTTATTATACGCGCATAAATTGAAAATAAGTAATATGGTACTAAAATATTTATTTTTAATTCACATAAGCAAGATGTTATTATAAGTAATAATCATGGCTAAAAATATTAAGATTATATTTCATGTGCATCGTACGTGTGTATTGACTAGTTACATTAAAAATGATTTAAAGGGAGAAACTTTTGATTTCTCTTTTTTCTTAAAAGTTTATTACTATATAATACGAATTAAGTATTTCACATCTTTTCTTATTCAATTAATTTAATAAAATTTTATATTTTATTCAATAATAATTTATTTATAGTTAGTAAATAAAATATATTGATAATGTTATGTTATTAGAAATGTGAATATTCATAAAGATTGATTTCAAAATCTTTTATACAATAAATATTTAAGTTTAAGTCAGTATTAATTTATTGGTTAGGAATTTATAAATTAAATATTATGTGATATTTATGTTATAAGAAACATGAAATTCACATAAATAAATTTATAAAAAGACATTAATATATTTTGAATACAATAAACTATCTCTTAATATGATACAATCATTTATTAAGAATATGACAAATTGATCAAATGAAAAAAACTATTCAAGGCACTTCAATTTTCGTATTATAAACACACTATTTTACTATTTTACTTCTAGCTTACATTTAGAAACATTTTTGAAGACAACTTTTTTATGTTAACATGAATATTAATTTTAAATCATATGTAAATTTTAAATTGATTAAACACATATAAAATACGTATTTTTTAACTAGTGAGAAAGTATGCACCAAAAACTCAACAAGCACAAAAATACACATTTACGTAGAATTGTCAAATAAAATCATTTGATCGCAAGTATACTCAATATATATGAAATTGATATGTACTTTACTTGTCATCTTAAGTGAGTATGTGAGATTTGTCATCTTAAGTGAGTATGTGAGATTGGTCAACAAATATATTTCTTTTAGAACCAATTTATAGAGACTAAATTGAAGCTCGCCGTTAGAAATAATACAAATCATTCCTCAACAAGTCAAACCACACTATCAACCTCTATATAATTTTGACTAAATTACCTCCATTTTTTTAAATATAGCAAGTACAATCATTCTTCTTTTTCTCTTTTCTTCCTATTCAACATTATAGATACAAGGGTGTCACGTGGGTGAGGTGCAGGAGTGGTCTAATCCTAGTTCGTGACTAGAACAATGCCTGGGAACGTCAGGGAGGACGCCGAGAGGTGAAAGGGGAGCACTCTAGACACTTAAGGGTGGTGACAAATGCTTGCTCCTCTCTCTTTCTCTAGAAGTACGAGTTTCTCACTCTAGAAATGAGAGCTTCTCTCTCTAAAGTCTCATATCCCTTCAAATGAAGGAGGAATCCTCATTTTATAGGTGAACAAAAGGAGGGGACCACTATTGCAACTAATCCCTTGATTAGTTGCAAGTCCGCCAATTGAATCGTGCCACCTAAGTTGACTGATCATGCTTAGGTGAGTAAGATGATGATTACACATGAGCCAACCGGGTGAAGCCACGTGGGTATTTGAGTGACCATGATCTAGGGAGAACATGCCTAGCCGGTGGGGCGTAACGGTGGTGTTCACCCAACGCCTCCTCTCAAGGGATCAAACTAACCCCTCCCCAAGGTGAGAGGGTAGTACACCCCCAATGTCTAAAGTGGTCGTACCGAGGTGGTATGTCTCCCGTCCAGTACATCATAGCCTCGCCCCTAATCCTGCCAGTCCACGTCGTCTCAAACGTTCCCAGGCACCATACGCCCACCCAAGTCTCTATCACTTGATTTGGTGGTTTATGATGACTTATTGTGATAGCAGAGTGATGCGTCTTGTCTGAAGTACTTCATTGATGTCTTCGAGTTACATTACAAAGGGTTATCCAGGTACCTCCATGGTACACCCATGATGGTGACATCAATGGTGCTACCATGATAGTGACATTAATGATGTTACCATAGGGATGACACCCCATGGTGCTGCCATCAGGACGACCCCCACGGGTACCTCAGTGGCAGCACCCCATGGGTGCACCTCAGTGGCGACACCCACAAGGTGTGCACCTTGGTAGGAACACTCCCGATACATCATAAGATTTGCGCTTCACGGGTAGTCAACGTTGAGGTCGCCAACCCTCATGTACATTTAGTCCCATGTGCAAGCACGATGCGGAGTAATTGGGCTTGTACATGATTTTCCAATGTAGCAGTTGATCATGTTGTCAAGTCCCTGGTCCCTTGATCGGTTCCATCACATGGTGAATGCGGGATGCATCAATCCACTTTGCTCAAAGCGACTCCCTTGTATGATGTAGGCATCTTCGTGTTACATGGGGTCAAATTCTAAAAAAAAAATCAATTTCTTGAAATTTTTTAGAGTCG
This sequence comes from Datisca glomerata, assembly GCA_003255025.1. Lineage (NCBI taxonomy): Eukaryota > Viridiplantae > Streptophyta > Magnoliopsida > Cucurbitales > Datiscaceae > Datisca > Datisca glomerata. The sequence goes on from QANY01008715.1 coordinate 2,330,615, forward strand.
CCACTCCCTTCTCCCCTCTTTTTAGCTAGAACTTAAGGCAAGCCTTCTCTGTTTTTTTTTCCTTTGCCTTTGTATTATCTTTTCTCTCTCTTTATTTTAAGAGCGAAAAGAAAAAAACTGAATTAAATTTGAAAATTATGTATGTAGTGAAATTTGAACTCTTGATCTCTCACTTATAAATCACACTCTTTATTAATAGACTAAGACAACCTTCGTAAAATATATTGTGTAAAATATATTCTTATTATTTTTTAACACATTTTATCGAAACTTCATATAATATACTTTTGAGATAAACGTATTTAATTAAATAAAAAAATAATATTTTTCATTTAAATGAATATTTTATTCACTGAAAAATTGGATTCATAAATTTTAAAAAAAAATACTAGTTTAATATTCCTAATATTTTTGTTGTGTTAATGAACATGAATTATAAATTAGTTTATTAATTATTTATTATATTTTTACTTTTTACGTGAATATGAATATCACTAGTTTATGAATTTAATAAATAATTTTTTTTATTTATTATTGCAAATTTTTCTATTGATATTTTAAAGTAATAAAATAAAATAATTATAAGAAACTAACATGACTTCCATATAACTTAGTGAGAATTCATACATTTCATCTATTCCACACCAATGTTCAACTCTCTCCGTCTACATTTTTTTAAAATTAAATCACATTAAAATGAAGGAAAATAGGCCGGTCCGAACCGTTAGAGGCCCGACCCGTGAGTACACGGACTGGTTCAGCGGTTCATTCCGGGCCGCCCTAAAATTCTAGCGGCCCAGCCTGAAACTGTCTAAGAAGGCCCGGGACTGCCCCGTGAAGCACCCAAGCCGAGCATTGCCAGGCCGGCTCGGTTGGAACCTCTACAGAGAAGTGGCATTCTGATTTTGTGGGGAGCTGCTGAGATTCGCAGGTTGGGGGGTTCTCCATTTTTTTCATCTTCTTCCTTATGCTACAACAACGAGAAGTGTTATATCATCATGATTTTTGTGTGCTTTCCTATGCTAAACGGAAAGAAGGGGAATAGATCGAGAGGTATTACGAGCGTGAGAGTTAGTTTTGTGGGTTTTGAATGGCTTTCTTTTGTGATTTTTCTTGCTGGGTAGTCTGGATTCTACTCTACAATGGCTTTAGGACTTGGCGGGTTGGACATAAGAGTGGATCCAAGGTCGGTTGAGTTCGGTGACAGTTTTTCTAGGGCAAGCACGCGAGTCTAGCGGCGGGTCTGTCTTCAGGAGTTTCCTAGGGTGGGTTGCGTGGGTGATCCCACTACTTCATGTTGCCACTGAGGTTCAGCGGTGGCGGGGGGTTTGTGCGACTAGGAGTCCAGCTTCTCTTTCAGTCAATTGCGAGTCCTGCTTGGGGAGCATTCGGCTGAGAGTTCAGCGGCGGTCTTGAGCAAGGAAGTCCAGCGGCGGCTAGGGTGCTTTTCCAGTAGCAGTTTGTTTTGGGAGCTCAGTGGCTGCCTATTTGGGAGCTCAGTGGCAATTTGTGTTGGGAGCTCGGCGGTGACACTCCAAGGTCTCCACCTTGGTGGAGACACTCTTAATACCCCGTAAGAGTTGCGGTTCACGGATAGTCAATATTTAGGTCGTCAACCCTCATGTACGCGAATTTTCGTAACTCTTACGACGTATCGGGATTGTCTCCATCAAAGTGCATACCTTAGGGTGTCGCTACTGAGGTGCACCCCATGGGGTGCCGCCAGTGAGGTACCCGTAGGGGTCGTCCCCATAGCAGCACCATGGGGTGTCACCTATATGGTAGCAACATTAATATCACACACACTCTCTCACTCTCCCTCTCGCTCTCTCCCTCCCTCCTTCTCCCCCCCTCTCTCTCCCTCCCTCCTTCTCTCCCCCTCTCTCTCCCTCTCCTTCTCCCTCCCTCTCCCTATCCCTCTCCCTCCCTCTCCCTATCCCTCTCTCTCTCCCTCTATATCTCGCCTCTCTCTCTCCTCTCTCTCTCTCTCTCACTCACTCTCTCTCCCTACCTCCCTCTCTCGCTCTCTTCCTCACTCTCACTCACACACACTCTCTCACTCACTCACTCACTCACTCTCCTTGTCCCTCTCTCTCCCTCTGTAACTCGAAGACAACAATGACTTACTGCAGATAAAACTTATCACTCCGCTATCACAACGATTCATCACTTCACTTACCAAGCAAGTGACAAAGACTTGGGTGAGCATATGGTTGCCTGAGAACGTTCAGAGGCTGTGGACTGGCAGGATTAGGGGCGTTGTACTGGATGGGGGACATACCTACTCGGTACTCCACTCTAGACATTGAGGGGTGTGCTACTCTCCCACCTTGGGGAGGGGTTGGTTTGCCTTTATAGGAGGCGTTGGGTGAACACCGTCGTTACGCCCCACCGGCTAGGCATGTTCTCCCTAGATCATGATCACTATACAAAGACCCACATGACGCCACCAGATTGGCTCATGTGTAATCCTCCTCTCACTCACCTAAGCATGATCAATCAGCTTAGGTGGTGCGATTTGATTGGCAGACTTGTAACTAATCAAGAGATTAGTTGCAATGGTCCCCTCCTTTTGTTCACCTATAAAAGGAGGACTCCTCCTTCATTTGAGGGAATTGGAAATTTAGAGAGAAGAGAAGCTCCCAATTATAGAGAGGAAGAGCAAGCATTTGTCACCAACCTTGAATGTCTAGTCTGCTCCCCCTTCACCTCCCGGTGTCCTCCTTGACGTTCTCAGGCGTTGTTCCGGTCACGAGCTAGGACTAGACCACTCCTGCACGTCACCCACGCGACACTCTTGTATCTACAAATATTTTTTTTATATAGTGGCTTTCACTTTAGAGAATATGTAGCTATGTTCTATAAGCAAATATATAAATGCGTTCAATGAATTATCAAGATTTTTACTCTCATATTTCAACATTTTTTTTCTAAGTTTCAGTATTAGTAAATATTTTCTTTTCATATTTCAACATCTTTTAAATTTTCTAGTGAGTAAAATAATATCCATATCACTATAAGTCTTATAACCTACTTCCCCTACAATTTGAAATGCAATACTCTTATTTTCTTCAAAGGAGGCAAGCGCATTTCATAGGTTTGGAGAGAACCTACAAATTCCTCAAACTTAATTTCACCAAGATTCGTTTTTCTTTCTCAAATAATTGTGCTTTGGCTTGAAGCCTTTGTGGGAGAGCTAAGGATTTTTCCAATAAGCTAAGACTTTTGCACCAAGATTGAAATATATTAACAATATCACTAAACCTAACATAAAAATCTGAGAAAGTTTTATTCTTTTCCATCCTAAGATTTTCAAATTCAGTTTTCCAGATTTGTAGCTTAGATTTTTTAACTAAGATAGTTCCTTCATGTGGACTTCGACTTCTAAAATATCCCATGTTTCTTGGAGTTGTCATATTTAGAGATGCGCTGAAACTCCTTAGTTATTTTAGAATTGAAAATAACATTTAAAACTTTAAAATTCCAAACACAAGCATTAATATCATAATTATTCAATTTATTTTTAAGTTTGGCCTTAGTCTCATTATTCATACTTATTTTAGGATAAGTCCAACCTTCTTCAATAATTATCCACACACATTCATTAATATAGCATAAGAATACTCTCATGTGAGCTTTCCAATGTGCATAATTACCACTATCAAACAAAGGAGGTCGGGTGATAAAATCACCATCATGCCTAGAGTCCATCTCAAAGGCCATCCTATAATTTATGTGAACTATAAACAACCTACAAGGGTGAATAGGTTAATATCTAAAAATCTAAATTTAACTAAATCAATTTAGTACACAGTAAAATATCATATTAAATTAGATTAACCATTCATCATATCATCAAATATAAAGCTATCGAGATAAAGAGATAGACATGCAAGACATTCTATGTGAAAAATCTAATCAGGAAAAAAACCACCGGACCTTGTTCCGCAAATAATCTACTGAGAATTTGAACGAGTACAAAGATCGGACTTACAAACTGACTTGGATACCTTTAAATGTTTTGCCGTACATCTTGGCTCCTAGTATAAGTGTCTTGGATTCTCAAGAACACATGCTCATCAATCTTGAATCCTCTTCAAGGCACAAATAACCACATCATACTTGTCAATCTCGATCTCAAGTCGAGACACAAAAAATCTTGATCTCGTCTTCTTGGACTCCACCTCAGTGCACAAGAATCATTATCATCTCATCAATCTTGGACTCGCTCTAAGGCACAAGACACACACTCAGTATGAACATAAAGTTCTTATGTGTTTTCTAAAAATATCTCAGAAAATCAGTCAATGTAAAATTTATTTTTTGTTGGAAAATCGTTTTATTGCTTGAAAACTTTAAGAACAATTCTAAATTAGCATTAAAATTTAAAGTACAAATAAAAAAATTTATCTTGAAGAGTTAAAGACTTTTATAAAATAAATAAAGAAAATTTGGAATGAAAACAGGGTAAAATAGAAAACTACTCCAAACACAATTTCTCTCTAAAATTATTACTTCCCTAAGAGACTAATATATATATGCTAGAGAAGGATTTATGAGGAAATAGGAAAATATCATGAAAAGATTTCATTTGAATTTGAAATAAGGAAACCTAGAATTTAAGAAATTGTAAAGAGAAATTTTCTAACTCTCACACATAATCAACATAAAATAAAGAGCAATATATAGAGTGAAGATTAAATCGAGATATTTGAGGGACAACCACAAAAGTCATATTTGAAAATATTTAAAAGATATTCAGAATCATCAAAATAAAAAAATATTTAAACAAATTTTTTAAGGGACGATCAATCGCTAAAGAGGATGATCGCAGAAATGCACACTTGTTTTAAAAATGATTTCACCCATTTATCATTATATAGAGAGGTCAATCGCTGGAACTAAAGAGTGCGCCATCTTAAAAATGAGTCAAACGATCTTAAAAATGAGTTTTGTGACTTCTTGTCATTTTATATTGCATTACTTATGCAGCTACCTGTGTAGGTGGGTAAGCTTAGGAGAATCTCATAAGCTTGATTTTGAATTAATGTAGAGGATACCGTCTGGAGTGGAGCTCCTAGAAACTATACTAAACCAAGTGCTTTCAAGAATCTAAAGAGGGAAGAAAGCTTGTTGATAAAGGTAAATATCTTGAAGCTACTCGTGATGTTGTAAAACTCTCAGGAGATCCAACCACTACAGGAAATATGACATTTTACAAGAGACAGATATCTCCATAAAAAATAATCCACATGGATCATGTGGCGCCTGTAACATCCCCTCATATTAAAAATTCGTATTTTTCGTGAGACGCAACGCCTCTTGTGAAGACCGCTGGGTATCTCACTTTGTACATGATTCTTCTACTCTTGTACAATGTTATTTAATAGGATTTTCAGACCCATCTTGAATGTATTCAATGAGTGTTTTTAATACTTATGAATTAACTCATAAATATTTTTATATCGTATTAAATCAGATACCATAAGGTTTTTTTAATCTCATTGATATAGTTTTTTGTTATAAATTACGTCTCTTATAAAGAGATTTTCCTGGCATTTTATAAATACTTCTTTACAATCAATTTATATGCAACTGTTTGCGTACATATTTAAACATTCAAAATTAATACAATACTAGACTAAAAGACATTCAAACATCATTTTATTTTCACAAAATATTATCCAAAAGTATCATCCATAAGTATCATCTAAAAATATTAGTATTTCATCTAGTAATACAACATTCTTTTCAAAAAATAAAAAATATCTAAAAGTTTCACAGACGCTACAAAATAATTTCAAATTTTCACTGCTTAACTCTTCAAAATTTGATTCCATGTTGAAAACCTTCAAGGGATTATAGGTCATGTATTTTAAAGAATAAAATAGTAACTTTAAGATAATTTCACATTGCTCACATCACCATTTTATACTTTGCGAAAAAATAACACTACATATTTTAAGCACCGCTATATGATTTTGTAGAATCGCATAGCTAAAACAGTATTAACCCACCCAGTATCATAAAAAATGATCCAAATTGTTCATCTTTATATCTATCTACTGTTTTAGGCTCCACCATTTATCTAATAAAACAACTCTTCCTGTCTCTTTCCATTTTACTACTTCTAACTATTCATAAACAGTCTTGCATCTAAAACCTTAATAATAATGTAATTAAAATGATATACTTGTAATAAAACCTTAATAACAATGTAATATCTTATATTGGTAAATTGAATAAGACTAGAAGAGGCTGCCCCATGTAGTATCGCAACATTCGAAACACAAAACCTGCAATTATACGATCACTCGTCACACGTGAATACTCTCGTTCAATGAACAAATAAGTATAATACAATTCTCCATATTATTGACAAAAATGCAGAACAAGTAATAAAGCAAATGACCACATGGTTATTTTTCACGACAAGATAAATAATAACAAATTACACTTGTTTATGTACTACATTTACATACACAGGAGAAAAAGCTAAAGCTTAGTTTTCAATTACTTCAAAAACTTGATAATTTAATAAGTCCATCACATTTATTAGTTCTGAAATGATCCAAAATAATTTAATTTATCAGCATTTTAAACAAAGACCTTTTATTAGTGTGTTAGCGGAGCTAAGTCAACGTATTACATTCCTAACAGGGAACACTTGTATACAATATCTTATACCATTAGCTGAAATAGCATGTTCCACTAATAGTCTCAATACACTGCCTGGTGACGTGAAGCTTCTGCTTAAAAAGGTTGTGAATACATTAGAAAGATAGCTTCCAGCACCATGAATATACATCTTGTCTTAGCAACTATCAACAACATGACCAATCGAATGTGACAATTTGACACGACATAGTGCAAGCTCATAAAAGGTTTCCTTTTCAACAGAAAAATGAAATTTGAATATAAAAGTGTACCTAATCATGTACAGGCCCTACATGAGCGTAATTTACAGGCACATGTGCAACGCCACCAAAGAAGTCCATGAAGCTTTCAGTAACAGCGTAAAGAAAGCCAGTGTCTATGTAATGCATGTTATTGCCATTCATTTTGAGCCACTATTTATCTATGAATCAACTAAAATGGAGTTGATATTTATCTTTGGACTGTAAAGGACTGGAAGATATAAACACAAAGATTATTGAATGCTAGTAAGAAATTTTTCTACAGTAAAAATTGAATATCAAGTAGACTACAAAATAACGATGTGCCTTATCATGGCATTGCAGAAGAAATATCATCTTCGACCTTATGGTTTGACACGAAATAAACTAGTACATGTAGGCACTGAAAAGAAGGCCCAAGATGAACCACTATTTGAAAATCAGGATTTAACTAACCGCTACCTCCTTTTGCAGCTTGGCTGATGAATGAAATGCTATAAACCGCAAGATAAACACAACATACCATAATTTATAGAAGTTTTCCTTCAAATCATTTGACAACTAACACAAAACTTAACCAAAAGCATGTGTAAATATACCCATCTAAATAAAATTAATGCCTTCATATCGTCTTTTGTGTCTATTAATTAATATTTTTTGAGATGCGATCTTAAGAGAGAAGAAAGAAGACAAGTGGGAAAATATCAAACTTGTAAAACATTAAAGGGCAGTATGCACTAGAAGAGGAATAGACTTTTCAAAGAAAGACTTATGTGATTGCCTATGATTTCATGGAAAACCATGAGCAGAAACATGGAGGATTCAGTGATAACTTTTAGCATCAGAGCATAATAAACTAAGACAGAATTAAAGGATTTCAATTGCTTTGCATCTCTCAAGTAATTGAGTTATCATTTGTTCTGATTTAGCATGTCATAATCAATCATTAGAAACAGTGAAATATACATGAGTACCAAAAGCTGAGAACATTGGTAAGTGCGACTATATGCTAAGGCAAGACTCTTGCCATTAACCATATTCTTATAAATAAATAAATAAAAGCATGGTCTGGCAAGATTACAGTAATACATGCCACTGTGAAGATGCTAAAACCACCATTGGCCGAATTGATGTTATCATAAGTAGCCTCTAGAATCATCTACTTGCGTTTTACCTACATAGAACAACAAACCAAGAGAATAGGTAATGGATGTCTAACTTGTCATTTAAGGCAATTCGTATAAGATCCTTCAGAACCTACATAGAGCAACAAGCCAAGAGAATAGCCTATGGAGTCATCTTCTTGTACAGTCTCAAACATATAAACTTCAGCTGACCTCAAAGCTTACACAAACACAGGGTCTGTGGTCAACTAAAAATTAAAGGTTCAAACAAAAATCAGACACCTGCACGCCTAGTAATCGGGAATACGAAATCAAATTAACTCAGATAAAACTCAAAAATTACAAAAATCATAAAAATCAAACAAGAATTTTGATAATGAAACACTTACCTCTGGTTTTGAGCTGCCAAATCAAAGTAAAAGGTAATGAAAGCCTTACCCCTGCATTTTTGTAAATGATAGTATATAGGCATTGGGGTATTATATATAGGAGCCATAGAGTAATGTACCTACTTTACAAAATCATATAAGGCCTAGAGGATTTTTCATGATTCTTTTTGAAATTTTCTCTCTATCCAAACATACGAAAACCTAGCTCAAATGATTAAAGAGAGTAAACAAAAAGCTGAGACAGATGAAGAATCATCCATCTGGCCACTATTTTTTGCAAAACTTTTTCAGGAAAATAAAGAGGGTCAATCCAATCTAAACGAAGAGAAGAAAATTTAAGTTTGCATGATGATGCCGGAAGTACTTCTTCTTGAGATCAAGTTTGCATGATGATGCATGAAGTACTTCTCCTTGCTCAGCACCAGGTCCCCACATTTTAGCTAGTCAAGTTGAGTAATAAAATTGTAAGAAAGATTAAGAAAAAAAAAGGGTGCAAAATTGGCAACAAAAAAATAAGAGGGAAGATAATACCAACCTTAGAGGGTTTGATTAATGGTATAACTTTGAACACTATGTGCAATCATGTTTAGTCAGTTGACTTCAACACTTAAATCCTTCAAAATTCTGATTGTGTCACATGAAATCTACAAAATTCCTTTTTTCTCTAAGCTTCCTCTTTCTAGGCTACCAAACATAAACAACTCAATGACAAGTACCATATTTAGCAAAACATCCTTCTCATTCGACCAATTCTGAGAGAGAATAAATAAACAAAGATGAAATAAGCATAACGCATGATGCAATAGTGTAAAAATGAAGAATCACCAAAACTCACCAAAAAGACAAAGAGACCAAAACACAGAACCAAAACATCGACTTTTGTTAAGCTTCAATCGGTAACCTAGCCCTATGTTCTTCAGCTTAGCTGACGCGAGGGTCGGGACTCTCTCATCTTAGATGATCTCTTCTTCAACGAACTCCAGAGAACCAAAATACTCTTCAACCTCGCAAGCCCTAGTTCGTTCTCTGTTGTGGAACGAGAAAGATGGAAGCTAATCGAGAGAGAGAGAGAGGGAGAGAGAGAGAGAGAGAAGCTAATCGATGCGGCTCTGCTCTCTCTTTTTCGATGAAGGCCTAGTCCTAGATTGTGGGTTTGTATGTTGAGAGGGAGAAGTTGCAAGAGAGAAGGGTAATTGAGAGAGAACAGTTATAATTTATGGTTGTGTATTTTGATCGAGAGACAAGAAAATCACGATGGGTATCGACAAAGAAAGCAAATCGCCATGGGTATCGACAGAGAAGGAAAATCATGACAAGAGAGATGCTTTTGTTTCTGTTTTGTTTTTTGAGAGGGAGAGAAGGAAATCGTGAGGGTAAAGAGGGTTGATCTTTTTGTGTTTTGTATTTAGAGAGAAAAGGCATATTTTCAGTCCTGCTTCTAATTTTCACTCAATCTCGCTTCTATTCCCCCCCC
>QANY01008715.1:2340506-2551849 GCA_003255025.1 Datisca glomerata
CCCCCCCCCCCCCCCCCCCCAATTTTTTACTTTTGACATGAATAAATTCTACTTGATTTTTAATTCTCTTGTTGTTTCTTTTAACAAGAGAAGATTGAAACTCTTGTATTTTATTCCTATAGAATGTTATATTTCTTGTAGTGATCTAATGTATTTCAGTTCATTAGCCTTATATTACTTTTAAATTGTATGATCATCCAATAAAATTTATTATGTAATTGTTAAGATTTTAACCCTTAGATGTTTAATCAACTCAATTTTAATAAGAATATCTCTAGTCTATTTATTTTATTCATTTTTTCCTTCAACATGTATGGATACATTTAGCTTTAGAAGAGGTTTCCAACCTCATCTTACCGTTTCTTCGTTTTGTCTTTGTTTTATCACATATAATGGTATGCGTATTTAAGAGGTTCCTTGTTTTTGTAGACAAATTCATATTCTCTGTTTTTCTTGTACCTCCTTCTCATCTTGTTCGAGGGATGAACTTGGGAATAGCATATGGAATTTAAAGGTAGTTATCTTTTAATACATTTTCTCTTTCTCATGTATATTATTCTTAATATGAGTTACCAATCATTGCATATATGCCTTAATGTACCTGATTGAAGAATATGTTATTAATTTACCTTGCAGGCCTTATTTGCTTTCTTTTTAATTACTTCACAACCAGTAATAAGAGTTTACCTAGAGCAAGTTTTATTTTAAATGACTCTACCAGTAGTGCTGTTTCTATGGCTAAAGAATTAAGTGTCTTATTATTATTATTTAAATTTTGTGTTTGTGTGGATGATGTTGCATATTGTTTCACATAGCTTCTCTACAAACTTATTAATTCATCAACTCATAATTGTTTGGCAACTTTAGTTACCCATGCACTAGTATACATTCTTTTAGTTTCTTTCATCTTTTTAAATAACCATGTGTTCTGGTAGAGGTTATAACTAATATTAAGCATTAATATTATTTGTACTATGATATCGTTCTTTCTTACAATTCATTTTCTTCTTGCAAGTTATATTGTTATTCGCCTCGTGTGCACTTTTTTCTTTGAAGTAGCACTGGTCATGATCATTGTTTCTTTTTGTTGGTTTATTCCCTGTAAGAAGGCTGCTTGTTCTATGTTTGCTTCTAAATTTTGAGAAGTGATGTAGACAAGTAGTGTTGAGAGTTAGTTTGGACTTTATTCAAGGTTTGTAGAAGCTTTCCTTTACTTAAACCTTTTCCTTGTGTAATTGCTAAAGAGTTTTGATTGTCAATAGCAATTGTACTTTCATATCTCTTTTTTCTTTGATTTTGACCTTTATCAGATTTAATTCTTTAAGTTGAATTTGTGGTTGTGGAAAAGGTGGTGTTGGGGAATTATTTATTTTTCTACTTTCACGTATAAAGGTTTGTTCTTGGTATGAAGTTATAAAAATGTTGGTTTGAAGGAAACTTACGACTTTGCAAAAAAAAGACTGAAAGTAGAAGGTTATTTTGTCTATGTGGTTGCCGACAAAATTTTGTGGTGTTGGACTTGTAAACTTTATTACATCGTTTGCTTGATCTGCTTTTAGTTTTAGAAGGTGTTATGTTTCGCTTTCAAGTATTTCATGTCGATTTCGATTTCATAACTTTATTCTGTTCAATGCTGATATAATTAGAAATTTGATGTGATTAAGATAAGAAAAGCAAAAAAATGATGTAGTTTGATTCAAACACAGTGGGATCCCGATTTCATCCAACTGATGAGAAGCTCTTTAGTCACTTCTTGAAGAACAAGATGCTCTACGACGACTCTCTTGTTAAATCCATCATTGAAGAACAATTACTCATGAATTAATGAAACGGATGAAAAAAATCTAACAAAGCAATTTAGAATCACAAATAATGATTAAGAAAATTTCTACTCTTTTTATATTAATCAAACCTTATAGCGCACATATAATATCATCTATTAGTTTTAAATTACCGTAGTAAGATAAATTGATAAAAAACTGATATTGGTATATTAAACTAAGTTTTCTACATAAATCTATTAATTATACCCCAAGCTCACAACTTCAAAATTTCTATTAAAAAAAATAGAGAATAAAATCTTAGAATAAAAACTCTTAGATGTCAAATATATGAATGAAAAAAGTAATACACAAAGGACAAAGTTAGATAAAAATCATTCTAAACTAATTGGAAAAGCTTACCCAAATCGAAGCTAAGAAGAGAATCAAGATTTTGAGAAATAGAATAATTTCGTAGTACCTCTTCATAGTTGGCCGTTTTCTTATATTTCCTGTAAGCCATAAATAGATCATGTATGATATGTATTTTATCTGATTATAAGTTTAATAATAATTATGGAAGCTAAAATGATATTGGTCAGTTTTATGCATTGGAAGTTCTTATAAAACAAATAGAGAATTGTCACCTTCTTCCCGTGAGAGAATACTAGAAACCATCAATAATGTATTACTAAGGGATGGAAGGAGAAACACTATTTTATAACCAATCATCAACAAATCTGTTTAAGGATCAAAGAATAATCAATTGATCGAGGTATGCTTCTATTCTATCAAATATGAATTGAATGTGAAAATCATGAAATTCTGAAATTTAAGAATTAGGATTTTGCATAATGAAATTGTAATTATTTGTTGATATGCTTACATGTGATATCAGAGCATAAATTGAAAAACTTATGATTTCTACATCTTTTATTATACTTTACTATGATTTTGTTATGAAACAAGTTTTAGAATTTTAGCTTCCACTGCAATTTTTGTTTGAGAAAGAAAATTTTCAAGTTTTGATAATGGTTTACTAAATAATTTGCATTCTGAAAAACTGTTAAGTATGGAAATTAAATTGTCGGTCATATCAAGTCCAATGGAATACAGGTTCCAATTCAGAATTCCCACTACATTAATTACTTTTGGTTTTTGTTTTTAGACAAAGAGAGGGTTGTCATTGTAGTTCTCTATCTTAATTTCATAAGATTGAAGTTTGGTCCCTGATTTTTTTTTATTTCCAATCTTTTTTTTCTCTTCTATTTTCTACTATCACAACGTGTCTGCGATACAGGCTGATGATTGAAAAATTATTTTTGAAAAAAAAAAATTTAGAGTCGTCATCAATTATTTTAGGATATGATTGGTCACTCAATTTTAAAATAAAAATTTCAGTCTACGAAAACTCTTTAGCACATCACAATACCCATTGTTAAAATAGTTACCAAATTTAATCAAATACTATCCAAATTATATTTTAAAACAAGATTAAAAAAATTCATTTTTGAATGTCCCATTTGATACATTTTGCATCATAAATATGAATAATAAATGACTTTTAATGGGTGATACAAACACCATTGAAATTATTTTTTGTTTTTTTATATATTTTTTTAAAATCAAAACATTATCGGAGTCATTATTTGTATCCCAAAAATAATTTCTCACTTTGGTAGTTCAAGAAATTTAGTATCTCATTATAAGTCTAATTGATAATATTGTAATCCACACATATATGAGTACTAACTCTAATAATAAAAAAAAGGGGATACGAATCACATTATAAGCAAGGCAATATGATAATGATACATAAATAAATAAGAAATAAAAAAATAACAAATATAAAGAAAAATGGGGGAAAGAAAAATTAGAAATGTATGAGAATGTATAAAGTAACAAAAAAATATGAATAGTGTGTGAAACATGTAAATAAAATGCATAAAATTATAAATTTGAAATAAACACTAATATATATTAATAAAAAATAAAAAACAAAATAAAGTAAAATAAATTTAAAAAAGAACCAAAAAAGTGGAGTAGACAGAGAGAAAATCGGCCTCTGTTTTGAACGAGGGTACTCNGTGTAAATAAATTAATCTATGAAAAATGTTTAATTTCATTCATAATTGACATGAACATATTATTTTTTACCACATGGTCTAGTAATTATCATTTTTTCTTTCTTCCCTCATTATTAATCAAATTGCAAAGGAATGATCATTGATGGTAACTAATTCAAACAAGTGTCACTAAAGAAAAATCAATAAACTTTCAAAATAGAATATTTTTTGTTTGAGATATAAATATACTATTTTTTTTATTTTGGACTACTTAGTTCACTAATTACCATTTTTAATCTCTTATTTCATTGCTAGGAATGATCATGGATAGTAATTACTTCAAACAAGTGTCACAAAAATGATGAACAAAAGTTTTTTTTAAAAAAGAAGAAGAAAATATTTGTAATAACATAAAAAAATTCAAAACTTAAATATTTGCATAATCATGTATATAGGTTTTACTCTCTACTTTATGTATTTTTATGCATGAGAAATTATCATAGGGGATCTTTTCATCAAATGTACAATTTCAACCCATTAAAGAGTTGATTCACATTGGATTTATTTTACACTCCTCGAAAGTTATGTCCTCATCCTCATTGATTGAGTTGATAACAAAGACATCTCATTATCAAACTTGTAAAAAAATCAACAATGCATGAAATTAAAACTTAAGATTAAGAGTAGGAGAAATGATAAAGAATGAACAAACCACTTATGTATGGAAAAGGAAACAAAAAAAATATCAACTACATAGGTATGAAGAAGAGAGATGACAAAAACTAATGAACAAGATATATTATAAACTAAAGTGTAAGAAATTTAAACTACCTTAAGAAAAAGAATAGGAGAACATGAAAGATGAGTAGAAATGAAGACTCTCTTTCTCTCTCTTAAAAAGTCAGTCCTATTTTCTCACACACTATCATTCTCTCTGAAGACCTCTCTTTCTTTCTCTAAAATCACTTCTCTTTCTCACTCTCTCAATCCTCCTTTCAAGTGAAGACCTTCTCTCTATATGTAGGCAAATTTAGGACTTCACTTTTTATTTTCAGTCATTTCACTCCTATTTTTATATTTTTAGTCATTGGTCAATTCTTCTTGTTTTTAGTCTTTGGGCTATTTTTCAAATCATACATATAGTCTTAGACTAGTATATGGGCCAATTTTTTTTTGTATTTTTAAATATTGGACCGGATAAAATACTGTATCTATAGCTGTCCCCCTTTGTTCACGCTTATAAACTTAGAAGGTGTTCAAATGTGTAGATAAGTATTTTGATCGATAAAAGACTATATGGAAATAGGGAATTGAAACCTCGACTTATTCGGGTTCTATGAAATGGCAGAATTATGAAATGGACCTGGATAGACATAGGTTTCGACCTCGACTCAAATTGG
Source organism: Datisca glomerata (assembly GCA_003255025.1). Classification (NCBI taxonomy): domain Eukaryota; kingdom Viridiplantae; phylum Streptophyta; class Magnoliopsida; order Cucurbitales; family Datiscaceae; genus Datisca; species Datisca glomerata. The sequence continues at coordinate 2,345,733 of QANY01008715.1, forward strand.
GTTCGATTTGACCATATTAATTGAAACGGATCAGATGCTGACACCGGATTTGCCCGTGACAAAGTCGGGTTCGATTTAACAAAAGATAAAGAAATGAAGTGGACCTGGATAGACGCAGGCTTCGACCTCGACTCCATGCAGGTTCGATTTAACAATATTAATTGAAATGGAGCAGGCGCTGACACCGGGTTTCGATCGTGATAAAGTCATATTCGATTAAACTGAGATATTTGAAAGGAAATGGACATGGATAGACACAGGCTTTGACCTCGACTCAATCCGGGTTCGATTTAACTGAAGATAATCAAAAGAAAATGGACTTAGTTAGTCACAGACTTCAACCTCGACTTGATGCGGGTTCAATTTAACCATATTAATTGAAACGGACCAGACGCTGACACCGGGCTTTGACCACGACAAAGTCAAATTCAATTTAACCGAGATATTTGAAAGGAAACAGACCTGGATAGGCGCATGTTTTGACCTCAACTCAATTCGGGTTCGATTCAACCAAAGATGTTGAAATGATATTTGATCTTATTTTTTTAAGTTTCATGTGGTACAAGAGCTAGACTAATGTAGGCTCTAAATGTTGGAAAGTTATGTGTGGATTTCGAAAGAATATTCTTAAATGATTCATGCATTTGAACTGTATCAAAATAGATCAATATGATGCATGTTTATGCATTGTAATTCTTGAATATAAATGCAAAGTAGTGATTTTGCGTGCATGCATGCTATGCATGATTGTGAACATTTGTAAGAAAATTATTTGATGATTTTTTAAAAATTGACTAATGTAACCATATCCTTCTCCCCTCAAAACAATCACTTGGCATAAGGTCATGGGCTCACAATGAAGTATTGAGCATACTTTCAAGAAAATGATGCATCCTTATTAGTTTATGCCCCAATATTTGGCTTCACGTTGATAATGAAGAAAATGAATAATCTTTCCCATGACCCTCCAATCGTGTTTTGGCCTTCTTCATGTGCATACCGACTTTTCTGGCAGTGACTTTTCAGATTTCACCTCACACTCAGACCTCCTTTCTTAGTTCCTATTCTTTCTTTCTTTCTTTTCCCTTTTTTTAATTAGCTTTCACCTAACCAAGCTTATATTTTTGAGTTATTTCAAGAGTAAATAATGATATCTTAGAATTAAGAGGAATAAGAAATAACGAAAATAATGAGAAGATGAAGTATATGTCTTTGTCAACTAAAAAAAGGTTCTTCATTGATGATGAACAATGTTTACAAACAAGGATTTGGAAAAATTATGTAATAAGAATTTCTCCAGTATTTGAGACAGTTCTTTTTGAAAATATTTGTTTTCCCAACTTCATTTTTCCCATACTTAAAACGGTCAAACAAAGTACTTCTTGACTGCATTCGAATTAGCTACGTGTGGTAAATAATCTTCATCCATGTTTGTTAGAATGAAAGCTCCTCCCGATAAGGCCTTATTGACTACGAAAGGCCTTTCATAATTTGGGGTCTATTTTCCACGAATAATTTTTTTAATATGAGAGTATCTTTTTCAACACCAAATCTCATTCTCGGAAACATCAGGGACGTAACTTTTTGTCATACACTTGCATCATTTTTCTTTTATATAATTGCCCTCTACATAATGCAGTCAATCTTTTTTCCTTGATGAAATTCAATTGCTCATATCGTGTTTGTACCCATTTTGCTTCTTCTAATTTCACCTCCATTATGACTAAGGGAGGAAATTTCGACTTCAATTGGAAGGACCGCTTCCATGTCATATACCAAAGAGAATGACATTGCCCCAGTTGATGTTTAGACTAATGTGCGGTAACCATGTAGTGCAAATGGGATCATCTCATGCCAATCGTTATAAAACTCGGACATCTTCTCTATGATCTCTTTTATGTTCTTATTGGTTGCTTCCACGGTTCCGTTCATCTTCGGACGATAAGGAGATGAATTATGATGCTTAAATTTAAATTTGTTCCATTATCTGTGATGATTCTTTTAGGTAGACCATATCGGCAAATTATTTATTTTTTAATGAACTTAATAACCACCCTTCTGGTAACACTCGAATAAGAACTCGCCTCCACCCATTTGGTAAAATAATCTATAGAGACCAAAATGCAACGATGCCCGTTTGAGACTTTTGGTGTGATGGGGACCAATGACATCCATACCCCACATAGAGAACGGCCAAGGTACGGCCATGACATGTAAAGGGGATGACGGTATGTGAATTTTATAATTTGACATTTATGACATTTCTTGGTGTACTTGATGCAGTCAGATTCTTGAGTTAACCAATAATATCATACTCTCAAGATTTGTTTGGCCATCATATGTCCATTAGCATGAACACCACAAATTCCTTCATGAACTTTCCCTATGATTTGATTCGCTTCCCTTGCATCAACATATCTTAAAACCCCTATATCATGATTTCTTTTGTAGATTATTTCACCATTCAAGAAGAAACCCATGGACAATCTTCTAATAGTGCGTTTATTATTCTTGAAAGCTTTGGATGGATATTCCCCATTCTTTATATACTGTTTGATGTCATAATACCATGGTCTTGTGTATGGCTCTTCTTCAATGCTCATACAGTGAGCAGAAAAATCTTGCTTCTCAATTTTTATGGGTTGCACTCATTCCTTAAAGTCTGCGGCAAATATGGACGCTAGAGTTGCCAATGATTTGATTATTCTCTCTAGGTATATGGTCAAATGAGATCACTTCAAAAGTTTGGCTTAACTTAGTTACATGTTTGTGGTAAGGTACCAGCTTGGAGTCTCTAGCTTCCCATTCTCCGCTTAGTTATCGTATCACCAATAAAATCTGCCTTTACTTGGAATTGGAGGAACAAGTAAAGGCAGATTTTACAAGTATTGCTTGATCTTCTCAAAAGCATTTTGGCAATCATCATTACATCCTTCTGTATCACTTTTGGGGAGAAGTTTAAAGATAGGTTCACAAGTTGGAGTTAGCTGTGAGATGAACTGGAGTATGTAATTTAAGCTCCCCAAGAAACTTCTAACTCCTTTTGAGTTTGAGGTGGTGGCATATCAATGATGGCTCGAACCTTGTTGGAGTCAACTTTTATTCATTACTTGCTCACGACAAAACCAAGTAATTTCCCTAAAGATGCTACGAATGTACACTTTATCGGGTTAAGCTTTAAATGGAACTTTCTCAACAGTTTAAATAGTTTTCGCAGAGTGACAGTGTGATCTTCCCCTTGATGAGATTTGGCAATCATATCATCAACGTAAACTTCGATTTTTTTATGCACCATATCATGAAACAGTGTTACCATTACTCGTTGGTAAGTCGCCCATGCATTCTTTAGACCAAATGGAATAATTTTATAACAAAATATACCCTACAAAGTTATAAAAGTGGTCTTTTCACGATGTTCATGAGCCATTTTGATTTGGTTATACCCCGAAAAATGATCTATGAAAGAGAAGGTTGAATTTCCTGCAGTGTTATCTACTAAGATATCGATATAGAGTAATGAAAAATTATCCTTGGGGCTTGCCCGATTTAAGTCTCTATAATCGACGCACATCCTTACTTTCCCATTTTCTTCGGCAGTGGGACTATGTTAGCAACTCATTCAGGGTATTTTGCTACTTCTAGAAAATGCGCATCTACTTACTTTTTAACTTCTTCTTTGATATGTACTACCATATCTGGTTTCATTTTTCGTAACTTCTGTCGCATTGGTTTACTTTCGGGCATAAGTGGCAAATGATGAACCACGATATCAGTGTCTAGACCTAGCATATATTGGTAGGACCATGCAAAGATATCAATATACTCCTTGAGTAAATCAATTAATTATCGGCTTCTTTTGATTGTCACGGAAGTGCCGATTTGGACTTCTTTTATTTGGTCATATCATTTGAACAATTCTAACATCTTTATTTCAAATATTTGAAGTAGTTGAAAAAATTAAGAATAATTAAGAATAGAAAATTCTATTTTAGTTTTGCATATTTTAGTTTGTTATTAACTGACCCCTTTCAAAGGAGATAAGAGTTGGTGAATCAGAAATTATTAATTAGGAATAAAAGATTTTTTTTATGGAATATACATATCAATATTCATGTTTCGTCTCTCCATTCAATCCTAAATTTATCACATCCATTAACTCTTGATATGGTTGAGTTATTTTATCATCCTCTTCTACCATTCTTACCATTTTCAGAGATGGTTCAAAATTATCCTCGTCACTTTCATCTGACTCTATGTTAAGAATGAGATTGTCAAAGTTATTGCTTATGCTCTTGTTTTCAAATTCACTTTTCTCAAACTTGAATCAAATTATTGGATGAAAAGAAGGAGAGAAAAGAAAATAAACAATGCATGGGTATGAACAGCATTTCAGAAATGAAAAAATGTAGACATGAAAGGAAGAACAAAAAGAACTGGAATTGTATTTATCATAAACAAAAGGAAACGAAACTAGTTTTTAGACTTTCATTCAAAGAGATGACATGAAACAGACAAAAATGTAGGCCCATAACAACAAAATTTCTAAGACATCGGATAAAATCATTAGAATTTTGGCATTAACACATTACTCTTGAAAATTCTCAAGAAGCACTAGTAGCTTGGTGACATCTTAATTATTAAGCTCATGATCTCAATCATATCCAGAAACAAAGTCATTTGTACTTGCACTTGATGATTTTCCCAAGATTGTGGATATTAAAAGCTGGGCGATATCATCTTCAAGGTCGTACAGCTCTACTGTAACTGGTTTTTTGAATGAAATTGCCCCACTTCTGAAGGATTCAGAAATATGGGGTATGATTGCCATTTTCATATCGAATTCCCTATTTTCGAGCATAGCAATCCTCTTTTCTTTCTTTTGATCTTCCACTCTTCCTCTATCAGCCTTGGACGGTCTATATCCAAGCCCAAACCTTTGCTCCTTCTTGTCTCAATCGATTAACTTATTTATGCATCGATGCTTACCCCCGAGTCCTTTGCCTGGCTTGTATCCTCCTTTTATCATCAATTTTGCCACAATCTAGGATGCTTGTGATAGGCTTAGAGTTGGAGTGAGTTTCCCACTAGCAACAAATGTGGTGAATCTCAAATGATTGAAATGAGCACTTCAATGCCTCTTCTATCGCCTCAACATATGGCATGGTGGCCGGCTTAGATACCAATAAATCTTCTTCCCCAAATATACAAATGAGTTTATGATCCATTATAAATTTCAGCTTCTGATGTAAGGAAGATGGATTTATGTCCATCACTAGGAAAATAATATTGAATAGGCATGGCCCGATTCAAATTTGTATCTCTATGTCTCTAACTACTTCTCTTTGGGTACCGTCAAATGCTCTTACTATCATCATGCTTGGCCACATATGTGTCGCGTCCGTAGGGAGCTTTGCTAGTATGGATCTTGGTATCACATTTAGAGACGAACCATTATCAATCAATACTTTTACAACAACATAATCCTTATACTTCACGGATATATGTAGAGCTCTAATGTGTCCTATACCATCGGTAGAGCATCATCTGTGAAAGTGATAAAATTTGGTGTGGTAAAATTTCTCACAATTCCACTCAACTTCTCCACCGTAATGTCATGACAGACGTATGCTTGATTTAAAACCTTCAATAATGCTTGGCGATGTGGTTCAAAATTAAGAAAAAATGATAGTAAGGATATGAAAACAAGTAAACGGTTAAGTTGCTCTATCACCTTATACTTACTTTGCTTGATAAGCTTTAAAAGTTCACATACTTCCTCTTCAGACACTGGTTTTTCTTTCTCAATTCCTTTCATTATGTTTGGGTCTATAACTTGGCCGTCATGCATTTCTCCTTGGAAGTCATGACCATTGTCACTTTATTTGGCTTTCCCTTTCCTTTGCCTTTCAAACTCGTCGCTTTTATCTATTTTTAAAACTTCTGGCGTGTAGCATCTGCCACTCCTCATCATCCCACCTACTCCTAAAATATTAGTTATGGGGAAATCGAGGTCTGACGGATTTAATGCTTGCGTTTTGTCATTACCGCTTGTAATAATCTCATATACGTACCTCTATGATACTGCTCTTGAATCTTTGTAAGCAAACGCACCCGGTATTTGGATGGTGATGGGCATCGGAGCATAAGGCGTAGTGGTGCGAGTTGACTTTTCCTCGTAACGTATTGAGAAAGGTTTTGGGATATAGCACAACTCTTGAACATTAACTTCAGACGATTCTTTAGTTACCATGAGGATTAAATAGTCATCTTCCTGGTATTCACTTTCTCCTTTATGACTTATTGTAAGTATCTTTGCATCCAACAACTTTTGCACTTCCATTTTAAAATCAGCACATTCCTCAATTATATGCCTAGTCACATTCTTATGAATCAAATAATCAAAGTCATGCATATGCTTTCTGGAAATGCCTTCATCCTCTAAGCGTGTTGGGTAGATGCACCCCGCTTTAGAAATGAGATGGAAAAGTATTTCCATTGACGTGCTCATATCTTCCACATCCTTCTTTCCATATAAAAATATTCCTCAATTACGCTTACGGTAGCATTCCCAAGATTTAGTTAGAGGGTTGGAATTGATATATGGGTTCCCATTAGCCTTTTTGAAATTTAACCATCCAGCCTTGATCGATGAATGTACTCCACATTTTAATGTCATGCAATTCTCCGTTGAATGTTCCACTACCCTAGCATGATAATCACAGCAAGCCGTCGGATCATACCACCTTGTGTATGGTGGCTATAGAGGTTCATAAGGAATTTGCACCAATTTATTATTCCATATCAATTGTGGTAAGAGTTCTATATATGACATGGGGATTAGATCATATTGGATAAAATGTTGATTATTTCTATTTCCCCTTAGAGGCTGATCAACCTGATTAACATTTTGCTGGTGAGATGATGGTCTGAAACTGAGTCTTGCGTTGTTTTGAAATGTTGATTGTTGAGAGTGATAATTGTACAAAATTTGGAGGTATTTGCCACATATGATCTCACAGATTTGGATCCTTCCTTATACTTTAAAAATCTCAGCCCGGGGTTCACAGCTTGTGATGGGTACCCAAAAATGATCATTTGTACATCTCATTTTTTTCGTTTCAACGGCGGCCCCTTTTTTTACGGATGATGCATCTGACATCACTTCTAAAATTCTTCTATTTTTTACCCCATATTCAATTCTTTCATCGATCACTATAATGTCAGAGAAGTTGTTTGAAGCGTTTCCAATCATCCTATCATAGAATGGGGATCTTAAGGTGTTGATAAACATTGCGACCATCTCCTTTTCTAACAAGGCGGGTTATACCTGAGCAGCTAATTCCCTCCACCTTTGCGCATATTCTTTAAAGCCTTCAGTAAATTTTTCTCCATTCTCTGTAGATCAAGACGATCAGGAGCTATGTCTATATTGTACTTGTATTTTCATAAGAAACCATCAGCTAAATCTTTCCACCTCCGAATATGTTGGTTATCCAATTGGATACACTAGGGAGATGCAGCCCCCATCAAGCTATCTTAAAAGAAATGAATCAGCGGCTTCTCATCATTTGCGCAAGCAGGCATCTTTCTGCAGCACATAATAAGGTGACTTCTCAGACATGTACTACCATCATATTTTTCAAACTCAGGTAGTTTGAATTTGTGTGGGATGGTTACATCTGGACCAAACGTAATTAGGCGGCATCAATGGTACCATATACATCTGACCCTTAAATGGCGCGTTTGGTAACATGCCTCTGCACCTTTGGGTCATCAACATCGGGTATGATGATTGGCTCATTAGCGAGTTCACCTTATGGAGTGAAAGCTTGGTTGTGGTCAGGTGCCATTGTGGATGGGTTTTACCCAACTTTCTCTGTTTGCATCATTTCCTGAACATTTGAAAATGGATAGTGCTGGATATTTCTCAAATCTTGTTTCTTAAATCTTTGAGTTATTTTTTGACTTCGATATTGTGTTTTTCAGAAAAATTTTCCTCAACTGTTAAACGTCTTTTTTCTTCTAAGAGAGCTAAATTCTTTTGACGCTCCTCATATAACTCAACCTGCTCCTCATTTTTAACAATCTTCTTATGAGCTTCAAGTGACTTATATGATTGTAAATCATCAACTGGTAAAGCAATAGATACTTTGCCTCTACTCTCAAGCCACGCTTCATACTCCTTTGTGCAGTTTATGTAGTTCTTCTCATTATGCACCCTTCTCGTTATTTTTCAAGCTCCAATCAGCTGCTGCAGTTTTTGTTCAATATCTTGAGAATCATAACTGATCTCGATATCCTTCAATGCGTGAGTGGCATGGACAAATTGTCTCATGTATAATTGAAGAGCACCATTAGTGGAGCATGACCAGTACAACCTCATGGTCCTGGGAGCGGGGCCCATTGAAAGTCACTACATCTATAGATCATTGATGTCGACGACATCCAATGGGCTTTCCAAATAACATCCTCATCTTTCAATTTTTATAGGTATGAGAGCCACACCCCTTTTATGGGAAACTGTGAATTTTATTTGGCCATTCCAAATTTTGTAATAGGAATTCTCGTCTTCATCCATGAACTTGAAAACTTAACTTGAGGACATTTGACTTCTGGGGGACATCTTAGATGGCTGAGAATCCAAATACACAAAAGAGATGAAGCGGAAACTTTCAGCGAGAAATGCGATAACAGGGTCAACACCATGTTCAACTTGAAGGAACATTGTTATCACTTTATCATCCTCATAATCTTGAATCTTTGGAAACAACGACACGGTGTCATAAATACGAGCATAAAGAGTCATACCCATATCTTCCTTCAAGACTTTTTTGGTGAGATTTATGAGGTAATCCAGTGGCACACACTCATTCCCCCCTTTAACTTTCAGCCTTTTCTCAATCTCAGATGCATGACAGTACCCAAGATCTTGGATAAAGCTCTCTTCAATGTGAGATTCTTGTCATAATTATAAACGTTATCCGTGTTTAGCAGTGGAACACTCGGTAAGGCTTGATATTCTTCAATTGTAGGAGTGAGATCAATTGTTTCAAAGGTGAAACATCTATACAGAGGGTCCCAAAAATGCATTAAAGCCTCAAGAACGGAAGTGTTGACTGCAATATACAGAAGATAAGTAATGTGACCATATTTGTCGACAAACAAATGTTTCTGCTTCGGTGAAAAATCCTCCTATATCTTCTTCAACCTCTCCAAATCAGTGTGTGAGAACTTTATCTTAGTGATTGATGATAGAAGAATGACCTCCTCCTTTTTCAAACAATCTCCTTTTCGTTTCTGCTTTTCCTCTTACTATTAGGCTACTGTAGCTTGATCTTCTATCACACTTGGAGTGGAAGTCATGGTCTCTAAAATATGAATGAATTGAATACTTCTTTATGATCCCTATTACGCAGCATGATGCATGTATTCAAAAAAGAAAGACGAAGTCATAAATGAAACAATGGGGAAGAAAAGAAATGTTTAAGTAGTGTAAGACAAAATTAACCACGATACCATATTTAAGCAGAATCTTTATTTCTACCAAATTCATGTGTGGTTGGGCTCTCAAATATCTTAATAGGTTCTCAGGTTGTCCGCATTGTTATCCAAACGGAGTAACATGGATCCCTAAAAGGTATCCCGAAAGGGTCGCCTGAGTGAGAACTTTCATGAGCCTACACGAGAGCCGTAATTCCACGAAGGCATTCCAATACTCATTCTCACTAATCCTAAAGGGAAAGCCCGGGTATAGGGCTAGTGTATGTGTGTGAAATTAGAAATTATGTTCGTAAAAAAGTGAACTATATACAACTACAAGCATGAATAAGAAAAACAATGAATCAAATAAACAAACAAAGAACCACACAAAAGGATAGCATATGATAAAATTTTGGTTTGACTCTGCATCGATCTAAAATTTGTTAGACCAATATTGTCCCAGTGGAGTCGCTAAGCTGTGGCAACGTGTCTGCGACGCGAAATGGCGATTGAAAAATTATTTTTCAAAAACAATAAATTCGGATTCGCCACCGATCATTTTAGGATGGTATTAGTCACCCAATTTTAAAATAAAAATTTTGGTCTACGAAAATATAAAGTTGGTTAGGAAGTTATTTGTGTATGGGGAAGGTATTAGCACCCTATAACACTCATTGTTAAAATGGTTACCAAATTAAATCAAATGTTATCCAAATTATATTTTAAAATAATATTAAAGAAATTCATTTTTGAATGTCTCATTCGGTACATTTTGCATCATAAAAATAAAAAATAAATTACCTTTACTGGGTGGTATAAAGACCATTGAAAATTATTTTTTATTTTTTATATATTTTTTTAAAATCAAAGTATTATTGGAGTCATTATCAATATCCCAAAAATAATTTCTCACTTTAGTAGTTCAAGAAATTTGGTATCCCAAAAATCTCAAAATCCATCATTGAATTTTTTTAGTGAAAACTAATAAATGAAATTAACAAAATTTAAGTCTAATTGTTAATATTGCAATCCACACATATATGAGTACTAACTCTAATAATAAAGGAATGAGATAAAAATCACATTATAAACAAGACAATATGACAATGATACATAAATAAATAAGAAATAAGAAGACAACAAATATAAAGAAAAATGGGGGAAAGAAAAATTAGAAATGTATAAGAATGTATAAAGTAAAAAAGAGATGAGTAGTGTGTGAAACATGTAAAGAAAATGTATAAATATATAAATTTGAAATAAACACTAATATATATTAATAGAAAAATAAAAAATAATATAATATAAAGTAAAGTTAAATAAATTAAAAAAAAAAGAACCAAAAAAATGGGAGGGTACAAAGGGTGTTACCTGATGTTTGCAACAGAGAGTGACACCCTCGATCAATTTTTTTTTAATTTCATTTTTTAAGAATATATATATAACTATTTCATAAATAAATTAATAACAAATCTTTTATGTGTAAATAAATTAATTTATGAAAAATGCTTAATTTCATTCATAATTGACATGAACATATTATTTTTTATTATATAGTCTACTAATTACCATTTTTTTCGCTCATTGCTAATCAAATAGTAAAGGAATGATTATGGATGATAATTAATTCAAACAAATGTCACTAAAGAAAAATCAATAAAACTTTCAAAATACAATATTTTTTGTTTCAAATATAAATATACCATTTTTTTTATTTTGAACTACTTAGTTCACTAATTACCATTTTTCTTCTTTCCTTCGTTACTAAGAATGATCGTGGATGGTAATTTGTTCAAACAAGTGTTACAAAGATGATGAACAAAATTTAAAAAATAAGAAAATACTTGTAAGAACATAAAAAAATTCAAAACTTAAATATTTGCATAATTTTATATAGAGGTTTTATTATCTATTTTATGCATTTTTATGTATGAGAAATTATCGTAGGGAATCTTTTCATCAAATGTACACTTTCAATACATTAAAAGGTTGATTCACATTGGGTTAATTTTACACCCCTCAAAAGCTTTATCCTCATTCTCATTGATTGAGTTGATGACAAAGACATCTCATTATCAAACTTGTAAAGAAATCAACAATGCATGAAAATAAAACTTAAGATTAAGAGTAGGAGAAATAATAAAAAATGAACAAATCACTTATGTATGGAAAAAGAAACAAAAAAAACAACTGCAGGAGTATAGAGAAGAGAGAGGATGAAGAATAATGAACATAACATATTGTAAGTTAAAGTGCAAGAAATTTAAACACCCTTAAGAAAAAGAATAGGAGAAGATGAAAGATGAATAGAAATGAAGATCCTCTTTCTCTCTCTTATAAAATCTCTCATATTTTCTCACACTCTCATTCTCTCTCAAGACCTCTTTTTCTTTTCTAAAATCACCTTTCTTTCTCACTCTCTCAATCCTCCTTTCAAGTGAAGACATCATCTCTATTTATAGACAAACTTAGGGCTTCACTTTTTAGTTGTAATTATTTTACTCCTATTTTTATTTTTTTAATCATTGGACAATTCTTCTTATTTTTAGATCTTGAGCTATTTTTCAAATCATACATATAATCTTAAACTAACATATGGGTTAAAAAGAATTTGTACATTTAAATATTGGACCATATAAAATATTGTATCTACATCTACATTTACTGAAGTTATTGGTGAAAAATACACGAGAAAAACAAAAGTATGACACCCCCACCATTTTTTAAAGTACAATGTCTCATGACTGTAAGGATTCCATCACCCACAAACCTGTTATCTCCTTTCGATTTATTAGAAAAAAGAAGGAAAAGATATAAACCAAGTATTATTACACTAAGACGTCGTTTCGTACAAATAATCTATAACCGCATTCCATGGAATACGCAAATCCTGCAGGCTTAAAAAGAACCTGCCCAGTGAGCAATGGAAGTCAAGTTCCTTTGGAGCCTCTTTGCACCACTCATCTATCATTGGATTGAAGTCATACTGTGGCTCTGCCCATGCTATCCAATCAATAATTGCCTTAGCATTCTTCAGGTCCTGGAAAGAAACATATTCCCACAAATTAATAATCATCTCATTTTAAATTGTAATCCAAAATCTCGAGGCCAGCTTATAGAACCGCCAATATTACTGTCTTGATGCCCTCATGTTGAACTTTAGCAACCACCTCCTGCCCATCAAGTAGAGTCGCACGTGGACTTGAGCTATCTGCACCAAATAGAATGTAAAACATGAATAAGATTATCCTAGAATCTGTATAATGCTGCTATCCACGGTGGACTTGAGCTATCTGCCATACTTTTTTCCTACAATTATCTATAGGTCCAGGTTCTTACTGATGCAGTTGCTAAAGGAGTTTCAACAAAGTCTGAGAACAAATCGTCCATTGATTTTCCCAGCTCCTTCTGTATGTCCTACGAACCTATTAAAGATTACAACTACAAGTTCATATCCATAAAATTCCAATCATGTACCTATAACTTCTAGATGTAATGTGTGCATATCTTTGTACTATGCATTCAGAAATAATGTCATTAGAAGAGACATACTGTGAACTCAAGACTGCAATAATAAAATGAATACTGTCATTGGAATGTATCAACTTTACATGCATGAAACAAGACAAGGAGAAAATAAAAAGCTAGTCTAAACAAGACGCATCACCAACTTTGTTTTGATAAAATTTATGTAAAGAAATAAGTGACTGAAAACAATTAAAATCCAACTAGACAAATCCGACTTCATTGCGATGAAGGCAGAGCAACTCTCGGCAGGTAGTATTTATCATCATAAGAGTTACCAGAATTTTGATGGAATTTGTTCATCTTCTCCGAAAATAGAATTGAACATATTAAGAAACCATGCAATAAACAAGAGGGTAGCAGACTTGCTTGAAAGCAGCTTATAAATATAGGAAGCATCCAACTAACCAGACAATAATGTACTATCAACAGAGTACGAACTAAATTATAAAATCTTTTTTATGCTCATGTCATAAATTTAAGAAAAAAGATTAACCTCTTCTAGTGGCCAAGGAGGAAGAGAGTCCTGCAACTGCCTTAGAAGACTTAAATATGCCTCAGGGAGCACATCTGCTCGAGTCGTGTGGATAAATACTGCCCAAGTTTAACCCACAGACCCTCCAGCTCTATCATCAAACTCAAAACACGTTTTGCATTGCGATCGTGTGCCTTCTCCCATAAAACAGATCTTTTGTTTTTGCTGAAAAGGAAATGGAATAGTAGAAGATAAAATGGTTAAAAAGAACCTGCGCCAGTGAGCAATGGAAGCACCAAGGCCAAAGCCATGAACAAAGCCATGCAATTTTCCCACCTGCATGCCAACGCCAACCACGGCCGTATTCAGCACTACTGCAATTCCCATTGCACATCCCTACTTCTAAGTGCAAAATACACCATACCACATTTGAAAAATGAAGCATTTGAAGCCATTTACTTCTGCAAACATCTCCACCAACAAAAACAATGCTTAATCTTTCCAGGTACCTGTAAAGGACCATGATATAGACTTAAATGGAAGTATTTTGCATTCAACTTTTTTTAGCCCGTCTCCCTACTGCTTTCAATGAGAATTTCCCATTAAACAGACATATTAAATGCTACAGGGTAACAAGATCTTTCCTTTGAATTTTCCAGTGGATCAGAGGGTTTTGACACACAAATATCAGCAACCACATTTCCTAGAGATTTTCCAAAACAAAGAAGGTGTAAAAGAAAGAGAACACATTAGGGTAAAGACCCTTTCCGGATTAATTATGTTACCAGAACACCATATTGAGTCCCCACCCCCCAATGCGTCTCATAACTTGAAGGATAAAATAGCATTCGAGCTGCTGCTAGGACAGTATCTTTAATCACATTCCAATGCCTCTTGCCTGTCTGCAAGAGTGTTTTCTCTTCGACTATTGCGTAATACTCCCAATAGCTCATCTAAAGGTGCACTGAAATCATCCACTCCTTTGTTGAAAAGATAAATCAATGCACCATATAGTCCGTGCACAAGAGATCCAAGCATGGCCTTTATTACATGTGTTGAACAGCCAAAAACTTGGAGAAAATTCTATCAAAAGTCATAGTCTTTAAAAAAGTTCATATAAACTGTCATTAGTCTTTTCCCAATTCCAAACGAGAGACAAAAATAACAAAGAAAGTAACCATTAAATTAAGGATATACTTCAGTACAGGATATACATTGTAGGATACGAGCTGAGTTAAGTCATCTAACACATTCTGACATACACTGTGAATAAGGTTAGACTTTGGATAGATTAAGTAGCAATTATTCTAGCTTAACTTTCTTTACAAACTTTATCTTCACATGGAGGCACTAAAAAAGTATTGCATAATGAATTCAACCTGGGTATTGAGTCCACCTAGGCTAATCATACACCTTTGTTTCTTTTGAAGCACGGAGCTTATATAAACTAGCCTAGGCTTTCCGATAAAAGAAACAATTTTAGCTAGAGGGACATAAGAAGTTGACAGTAGTCCAATTTCAAATATAAAATAGCATTTGTGTTTTTGTATGATTCATCTCAAACACCGACGCAATAACTTCTTCTTATGTTATCATACAATCAAAAAGTTATCGGCTTTGATTCCTGTCATAGAAAGAAACCAACTAAGGAGCCTACATAGAAAGAAACCAACCAATTAGCATGCTCACACTAAATAAACCCATCAAATATTTATCAGAGATATTAATCAAACCATCAAACAAAAACCAAAAACCATAAAATCTTCAAATAAGATGAAAAAGTTAAAAGCAAATCATATGTACTCATTTATAAAAAATTTGTTGAGTTAACAAAATATATCTTCTAAACTCTACGTTTGAAAATTAAACAAAATGTTCTCAAGAACAATGATGTTTAAACTTCCAGTTGATACCGGCACAAAGGGCAAGAGTTGCTCTTCTCCAACCATGTGATAATACATGAAGTGTGATAAAGGTGAGTGCAGGGCATTTTGATGAGCTCTTTCACACCAAACAATTCCTCCAAACAAACACTACAAGCTCCCAGATTATCATCTTTATCAATCATAAACTTCCCCTCTTCCCTGAGCTTTTCGATCGCAGATGCTGATGCACCAATGTTGCTGATTGTCAAATCC
This sequence comes from Datisca glomerata, assembly GCA_003255025.1. Classification (NCBI taxonomy): domain Eukaryota; kingdom Viridiplantae; phylum Streptophyta; class Magnoliopsida; order Cucurbitales; family Datiscaceae; genus Datisca; species Datisca glomerata. The sequence continues at coordinate 2,361,351 of QANY01008715.1, forward strand.
TGACCATCCATTCCCATCATCATCATCGGTTCAAAAATAACTGACTCATCAACCATCAGATATGTGCCATGTCCTTCCCTTTCCCTCCTTATCATGTTCCTCTGAATTACAGCAGGTTGTTGATCGACCCAATACTTCTCCACACATTCAATAACAGCAAAAACAGAAGTCCGGTGGAAAAAACCCGCGGACCCAATGGCAAAATTAACTGCGTATGTCGAGATTTGAGGAGCAAGTGAATCGCAGACAGTAGGATCAGTAATGAGGCGAGAAAGGGAATGCCGAATGTGGAATTCAAAGGACTGAGGATTAGAGAGTTGGTTATGAGAGAAGGAAATGATAGAAAGAGCTTGCGGACCAAGTGGGTCATCTCTGATTCGGACAACAAGCCCGGTTGGAGTTCTTCGGAGTAGGCGGCGCTTGTGGTGGAAACAGATTTGGAGCTCGAGTATGGCATCTACTTCGATGTGGGCAAGGGCAGGGGAGAGGAACCCGTGAAGAGTAAGATGAAATACAGAAGTCATCATGAATTACTTCAGTAATACAGAGAGAAAAAGATAGTTGCTGCGGATGATTTGTAAAAATTGGCAGGAATGAATATGGAGAGATTATATATAAGTTCTCTATGTTTCCAAAATTGAAAAAAAAACAGAGAGACGTTGGAGTTTAAAAGCCATCGTAATCTTTGAATTTTAAGTTTCCTAAATTGAAGATTATATAGATCAACGAAGACTTACAATGCAAAGGGAAAATTTATATAGCCGTTGTAGACTACTTCGCGCGGGACGGGTTCGGCGGGAAAATGGGAAAGCTGAACTGTAAGAAAAAATTGAACCGAGGAAACGGTGAGACTGTTGAATCGTATTTTAACTTAGGGCAGAGAGGGGGACTAAAACAAAACGACAGAAGGTTGGTTAGTGGTAAAGCTAAAACAACGTCGTTTTAAAGGATGAAGTGCATGGAAAGCAATAAACGGCTATGCAGCATAACGGTTCGCTTTACCGTCATTGAACAGCCTTTTCTTTTTTACTTTTGTTATTTACTACAAATCTCACACTTCACATGATAATTATGATAATTAAGATAACGAACAAAAGTGTAAATTAGTAAAATAATGAAAGCTCAAAATATTTCAATAAAAATAGATTGAAAACATTATTATACAATAAAAATAAAAATCATATCAAATGCATGTCATACAACACTATAAGAAAAAATATTTATAAGGGCGGTTTTTTAAGGGTAGTTGTCGATACTGCCTGAAAAATTGTTAAGTTAAAAACAATACCCTATTGTCTTCCCTCCCATTTTTCCCTCCCTCACTTTATCCTCAAGCATTTTTCTCTCATTCGGATGCCTAATACTCTAAAGAATATAATATAAAATAATTTTCTATCGTTTTCTCCCGTTGATCATTTCATTCATTTCCATCAATTTCCTAGCTGTGAAATTTCATCGGACTACTCCTCGACATTTGGATACGATGGATAGACTCTATTTTCACCCTCGAAGAAGTTGAGCTTAATAATACTGAGTGTCTCATTTCTTGATTTGCTGCCCTATTTTTTCTATAGGGATGTAGTATTTGTAATTTTAGGAGCTTGTAAATCAATAAACAATGGATTAAGGTTGAGAATTTTGATTTGGGGAAGAAGAAAATGAAGAGTTAGTGGAAATTCATCATGAAAAACAAGAGTCCTGCATCGCTCTAACAAAACAATATTTAAATAGTTGTGAAATTATTTTTAGTAATATTTACTATAGAGTTATAAAAAATAATAAAATTCCTTAATTATAACATTCTATAACCTCATCTCTGGATATTATTCATATTCAAGATAGAAAATGATAATTGGAATGTGAACGTAAAATTATTACAAATGCATCCATGATATTTAAATATGATAATGTTAAGTGAAATCCTTTAACATTGACATTTAAATGTATTGAACTTACCACCCTTACAGTGATCGTAACCTTGATCTAAATTGAAAATAAAAACAAATATAAAATATATATTGACTGGAAATACATTGGAGTTGATGAGAGCTGAACGTTTGTATGATACACAACACAATGTGTATTTACAACTAAAGATCTAAATTGAAAATTAAGAAAACCAATATTTAAATTTTTTGATAAAACTTATAAATTAAAGACTTATCGTCTCTTGAGATTTTTTAATTTATCGACCATACTCTCATATATATATATATAATACATGAATTACAAACCCTCTAAATTCTTTTCAAAATGAGCCGTACCCGTTGAGAAAAGAAGTTGTAAAGACAAAATTATCTTTTGAGTTTTCTTAAAAAATGTAATAGAAGAAACTTATTAATAGTAGACGTTATCCATTAAGTTTTGTTTTAATACCTACATTGCATATGAAAGGACGCATTTAATATCCATAATTCCATGACTAATGAATGTACATCTATAAACCCTATCAACTTTTTCTAAATCTATAATCTATAATATATTAAATGAGGAAAGTAATTTAGAAACATTTACATTTATGCCCCAATTATTTTTCTACTGTTCCTAAATTAACCCTAAGAAATACATTTGCCACTTCCTCATTAATTTTCCTACTTCAATCGAAGCCCTTCAATGCTTGGTACAATGTAGGAGACAACCTATATGTTTGCAAAATATATGAACTGCAATATTAGTGGTACATGATTCGATATTTTCTTCACCTATCTTAACATAAAAGACACAATCAAACTGATTTTGTGGGGAGACCTGGCATAGCAAAAAAAAAATATTTTAATCGCTTCAAAATTGAGAATTGACTACTTTGAAGGTACCTGAAAAAATATCCAAATGTATTTATTTATTAGGATGAATTAAGCTAATATTAATATGATTTTACATTGATGTTACACTAATATTAAACTAATGTTGACTTCCTTAATATTTTCATATTAAATTGTTTATAATTGTCAACAAATATATTTCTATGAAAAGATGAATTCAGTTTGTCAACTACAAATATTACTACAATGACAGTTACTCCAAACACAAATGACACATTGCTACTAAAAAATAAGTATTGTTGAAAACTCTATGTTGTATGTGTCATTTAACAAGTTATTGAGATAAGTCTATTAATACTTTCAATACTATTTACTTATATTTTGCACCAACAAAGAGACTAAAAGAAGCACCTATAGTACCATTAGATAGTATCATTTCAGGCACTATTGATAAGCTATTTTGAGCAGTTCGCATTTCATTGTACAATGATAAAGATTCAAAACAAGGACAGACCCTCATTGTATAATTATCAAGATTCAAAACAAGGACAGACCCTGATGTGAAACATGTACTTTAAACAATGGAGGGGTCTATCCACAGGGAGATAAAACTATTGTTTTCTACCAAAATTGCAACAAGGAGGGTGTGTTGTTTAATAAAAAATATCTATTCCGAACTATTGTTTCAGACGATCATGTGAAAGCTTATATTACAATGTTCGATGCGACATAATTTCTAATTGGATGTACATCTATAAACCCTATCAAATTTTTCTATAAACCCTATCAACTTTTTCTAAATCTATTATCTATAATATATTAAATGAGAAAAGCAATTTAGAAACAATTACATTTATGCCCCAATTATTTTTCTACTATTCCTAAATTGACCTTAAAAAATACACAGTCACTTCCTCATTGATTTTCCCTTAATGATCTATTTTCCCACTCTAATTGAAGCCCTTCAGTGCTTGGTACAATGTAGGAGACGACCTATATGTTTGCAAAATATATGAACCGCAATATTAGTTGTACATGATTCGATATTTTCTTCACCTATCTTAACATAAAAGACACAATCAAACTGATATTGTGGGAAGACCTGACAGAACCAGAAAAAAAAACATATTTTAATCGCTTCAAAATTGACAATTGACTACTTTGAAGGTACCTGAAAAAATATCCAAATGTATTTATTTATTAGGATGAATTAAGCTAATATTAATATGATTTTACGCTGATATTACACTAATATTAAACTGATGTACATTTCTTTAATATTTTCATATTAAATTATTTATAATCGTCAACAAATAAATTTCTATGATTAGATGAATTCAACCTGTCAACTACAAATATTACTACAATGATAGTTATTCCAAACACAACTGAGACTTTGCTACTAAAAAACAAATATTAATAAAAATTCAATGTTGTATATGTTATTTAACAAGTTATTGAGATAAGTCTACTAATACTTTTAATACTATTTACTTATGTAGGATTGAAGCATTGGTTAGTGTTGAGGGTTCAACTCTATATTCTAGACCAACAAAGAGACTTAAGGAAGCACCTATAGTACCATTAGATGGTATCATTTCAGGCACCGTTGATAAGCTATTTTGAGCTTTTCATTATACAATGATCAAGATTCAGAACGAGGGCAGACCTTGATATGAAACACGTACTTTAAGCAATAGAAGGGTCTATCCACAAAGATAAAAAACTATTATTTTCTATCAAAATTGCAACAAGGAGGATGCGTGGTTTAATAAAAATATCTACTTTGAACCATTGTTTCAGAGCGGACATGTGAAAATTTATGTTAAAATGTTTGATGCGACATAATTTCTAATTGGATGTGATGTTTTAGAATTCTCGAAAGATATGGACTACTTCAAGCGAGTAAATTGCATGTTACTAAAAAATTTAGCTTAATGTTTTCAATCTTGGATTTTATAATTTACTTACTTTTGTTTATGCTTTTCTGGCCAATTTACATTCCAAATCAAAGGAGAAAAACAAATACTATAAGAACTTATTGTTGAAGGAAAATAAAGAGTACAAGTTCTTGGTGAAAAATGATGAGAAAAGAAAACGAGACAGAGCACAAAAGCGAATAATTGAACAAGAAGTCCACAATAAGGTAAAAAAATCCCTAAGAAAATTAAGATTGAGAAATGACACATAGTCTGTAGTGTTTTCTAAATTTATCATTTGAAATAATATTTTAGAATATATGAAACCAGTTACTAATTAGGGTATATTTTATAATAAATTTTTAACATAGTGGTATTTTGCTCTATATGGCGTTATAAATTTTTAATTATGCAGCATTTTGTTTGACAAATCAATATTTAATGCTACACTTGCTCGATATAAGAAAGACGACTCTAGAATAAAAATTTCAACATTCCGCTCAAAAGTCAGTCAATTTAATGCTAGAACGTAATCGGTGCCCCATTTCTCTCTTTAAGTACAATTCCAATTGTAGTGCATAGAAAAGAGCTCATTATAAAAACAAATCACACAACCACAAGTATTTCCAATAAATTACAAATACATCTAAGAATTTTATTCTAGATGAGTAATAAAACATGGAACAATTTGAAGTGCAGAAAATTAAGGGTGATAAAACTTGGAAAAAATTAATGTGCACAAGATTATTTGAGCTCCAATTATGCACTTCAATTCTTTTAAAGATACTATAGTAAGAATTTAAAAAGCTATTCACTTCTAATAATAACAGATACTGAATATGATAAAGAGGTTGAATTGTTTTTCGTCAAAAGTTTTGAACCATATAAAGATTAGGAGAGAATTAGATTTCCACTAAAAGGGATAAATTCATTTGTCACTATTTGGAATTATCATTTGCACCATGTACTTTCTGAAGAACTTAGAGTTCATTTTCTTATTGCAACAATTTTATTAGTCTTTGCCACAAGGTATTATAATTTTTTGGATGGAGAAACATACCTGCCTTGGAATAACTGTCAATCTTTTATGATGTATCGAGCTCACTAATAAGACTAATTCATAAAAAGTTGTACCTAGATTTCGCTCATACGTTTTCTGGACCCAGAACCACATCCTGCAGCCGAGCAACTTCATATTAGTGGATTTACAAATGGCCTGGGCAACTTCATCTTACTTCATCTAAGCCGAGCAAATTCATCTTTATAATGCTAAAATAAGTTCTACACAAAAAGTAATATTTCTCTTTTTGGAAAAAGAAAATCTTAAATAAATAAGCAAATGACATCAAACTGCCAATAAGAGAGTTGCCAAAGGAATAATAGATGGCAGCAGGCCCAACAACAGTAATGTTTAGAAATCGGAACAACTCAATATCTCAAGTATTGATGTTTCCGAATACATTTTCAATGTGTTGTGCAGTCAAAAAAATTTAAAAAAATATTTGAACATTAAATAATTTGTTATCAAATCTAACTTCTTTATGGGAAAGTCCTACTTCATTTATAAAATGACGGATTAAATACGTCTTCCTTCTTCTTTTTTGTGAAAAGTTTTACTGTCACGTCATTTTTTTAATTCATGGAAAACTGAATAGGCGAACATCATTTTATTGGAAGCGGAAACCTCGTTAAGTTATACAAAAAAAATGATTGATATATGTAATTTCATTTTCTTTTACAATAAAGTTCCTTGAAAACTGAATAGGCCAACAATTTTTTATAGGAAACTAAAACATCATTAAATTATACAGACAGAAAAATGTTGGAAAAGGTCGCATTCTTTAGACAGATCAGTACAAACTAACAAATTTCAATAAATTTAGACTATTTTTTCAGATTCGAATAAATTATAGAACTTTCTCAAACGTATTTACTTTAGTTTTTTTTACAGCAACTATAGTTTTCAATTGAGGACAAGATACCTGGAAAGACAAATCTGAATAAATCAAAATCTAGAGGTTAAGGGCTCTAAGAAGGTCCTTACAATCAAGAACAAATAGGGTTATGAGTTCTAAGACTTGTGTTTCTCAATACATTAAAATGTTTTGTCATGTCAAAAGATTAAAAACACATTTGACCATTAAATAATGTGCTGTCATGTGTAAAAAAATCGTTAAATTTAAAAGAAAATGTTAATTTCTTTTATGCGAAAGTGCAACTTCATTTAATTGTACAAGTTTCATTGCTCAAACGACGAAAAAATATAACCTTAGTGGGAAAAACTGCTATAACAAATTTCAAGCATTTATCTTATCGAAAATTTTGCTCTAAAGGCATGCAATTCAGTGTCAAAAGCACAAAACCAGATTCGAATCTTAAACTCTTGGCCCAAAAGTAATTGATGGAAATGTTTACAATCCTAAGTCTTTGTGATGTAATGCACTTTTGGTGTTGTAAGTTATATTATTATAGTGAAAGTAGTGTTGAATTGGCTTTTGAGTGATTAGATTTTAAGACACTTAAAACCAAAAACAAAATCTGGTCAAACAATTTAAATTATTGAAAGCCACTAAAGTTAATTCTACCTTCAAACAACTCTTAATTATAATTAAGAACCCTTACACATTTTAAACCAAAAGAAACAAATAGAATCGACACAATCTTTTGGCAAATGAGTACACATAATTCCGTATTCAATCAATTAAAGAATTTTTTCATTTCTCAATAAATTAAAGATCTCTTTCAGATATGAAGTTGTGTAGTTTAATATAATAGTAATACAAATAAATCAATTGAATGACAAGCCACATAAACTATAATTTTGAGCTAAACCTAATCCCCATTATGAACAACGAAGAAAAGAAAGATAACGGATTTGAAATCCAATATCACTTTGCTTACCATTATGGGCTTCTCAACATATTAAATAATGTGTCGTCATGTGAAGATATTAGAAAAGAAATTTGTCATGATCTATAACGCATAAAGATGGTCAACAACAAAGTTCATTGCTCAAACGACAAAAAATATAACCTTAGTGGAAACATTGCTATAACAAATTTCTAGCAATAATGCAATCACCCACAGAAAAACATCTATAGAAGTCCATGCTCCTTTACTACTTGGTTCAGTAACACATAATGCATTAACCTAATGGTGTAACTTATGTTAAAATGGATTTATTTTAGGTCTCAAAATTTTTAGATTCATCGACTTTTTTTACAACAAACTCAATTTTTAAAAAATAAAGAGAGAGGATATATATTTTTGCGAATTTCTTAATATCAACAATGAGACAAACATATTATAATCATCTATTGTTTTAATGATAGAGCCATATTCAATGTAGGAAAGAAGAATTTTATTTCCACTAAGAGAAAATTATATAAGGAATAAGTTCACGGTTGAAAAGAAATTCTAATAGGATACCAGAAGGAACACCTATAAGAAATTATGTTTCCCGGATAACTGTATAGATGTACAAGACTTTCAATTCAATACAATATTCTAGGGAAGACAAATATTTTTATTGAATTGAATAGGGAAGACAAATTAGGATTATGGGCTTAAGAATTGATGTTTCCCAATACATTTTGAATGTGTTGTGATGTCAAGAGATTTAAAAAAATATTTGAACGTTAAATAATTTGTTATCAAAGCTGAAAATGTCGTTTAATGCATTAAACGAAAAGGCTAACTTCTTTATGGGAAAGTGCCACTTCATTTAATTATAAAACGATAGATTGAATACATGTGCCCTTCTTTCTCATGAAGAGTTTTATTACCACGTCATTTTTTTAATTCCTGGAAAACTTAATAGGCCAACATCTTTTTACTGGAAATGGAAAGCTCGTTAAATTATACAAAAATAATTTATATATGTAATTATTAAGAGCGTAATTTCATATTTATAGTGGAATAATAAATAAATTAATAAATAAAATTATTTAATTAAAAAATTTAATTAATAATCTAATTTATTAAAGCTTAGAATTATGGGTTCATGGTCCCTGAGCCATGTCTGTACTACACAGTCCACTGTGTGAATGTTTCAGGATATAAGAAAGGGACTAGCTTGCAAAAGAAATTACATTTCTGAGACAAATATATAATTATGTGAAATTAATTAATTAAATTATTTATTATAATTTTCGAAAATTACAATAAAATAAATATATTGGTTAGTTTTGTATTAATTGATTAGCGAGACAAAATATTTTATTTATGAAATTAAATTATTATGAGGTAATAATTTGAATTTGAATTAACTAATCTGTTAATTTTTAGTTGAGAGGTGTGATGAGATAAGTTAATTTTGAATTAACCGATATCTAGATATTTATCTGATTAAAATAAATAATAAATTAATCTCATGTATGCTATGTTATGGAGTGAGAATTGTCAGTCATTATCAATCGAATCCAGGTTTGGAATTGGATTGCAGTAAATCACATTCTCAAGTATCTTACAAGAATAAAAAATTATATGCAAGTTTATTCAGATGGAGACCTGAATCAGACTGAATATACACCGAGGTGATGAAAACATTATGAAGATACCGTTGGATAAATATCTGGCTTTGACTGTTATGTAGATAACGTTGGATCATAACCTAGCTGTCTCATTTACTAAAACACTTCCTACGAAGTTGTTTGATGGTCATGTGTGAAACATATGATTAAGAGAGATGTCACATATTTTTTTAGGGCAAGTGGGAGATTATTGAGGGTTATGCCCTCAAAACATGTGTATTGACATTTTGTTATGAAATTTAATAATGATTACATTTTTCTTATAATCGTTCTTTTAAATTATTATTGAATAATTTATATAAATATCTAATAATTTCATATTCATTAATTAGACTATGGCGAGAGGATTAAGATCATTCATAATGAATAAAATTTCCAGCGACGTATTAAAGTATGAAATCTTTAATGAATGGTTGCTAGTATGGTTCACTAAGAATTATGAATAAATGTGATCTAGATCCAGATCATTGATGAGAAAAGACATTTTAGTGAAGATGTTTTATATAATATATGACTGGACCAATGTGAATTAATATATTTATCAACGTGCCGTTTATCATAAATATTTAATACACATCAATTCGATGATCATATGTAGATTAGTCTGAATCATGAGTTGTCATGAATTTCTATGCATATCTACTAGATCTTTTGGTTCACTTGTTCAGGTTTGTTTGGAAAATAAACTAGTGACTTTATTTTTTAGATTCAGTGATATGGATAGCTGGGAACACGATCTTATAAGATTTATAATCTAAGCTTTCCTAATGGATCGTATATTGGTTCCCTTAAATGTTAATTCAGAAACTGAATAGTTATTCAGCTTAAATTTAAAATAATATTATAAATTAGCCATTCACTAGTAGATTAATGGTACTTAAGGATTAAGAGATAATTAGAAGGGTAAAATTGTAATTTTGATCAGTTCTAATTTACGAACCATTAATGAGAGGACAGAACTACGTGAAATGATTATATAAGTGGGTTACACAGAGAATATTCTGTAAATACAATTTATAATCTCTAAAAGTGCAATTATATATTTATAGTGGATTAATAATAGAATTAATAAATAAGATTATTTATTTAAAAAATTTAATTAATAATCTGATTTATTTAAGCTTAGAATTATAGGTTCATAGTCTCCAAGTCACCTCTGTACTACGCAGACTTGGTGTGAATATTTTAGGACATGAGAAAATGACTTACTTGTAAATGAATTTTTATTCTGGGCCAAATACATAATTATGTGTGATTAATTAATTAAGAATCAATTAATTGAATTATATGTATATAATTATCATTTTTTAATTATTGATAAGTGAGACGAAATATATAGTTTATAAAATTAGATAATTAAATTATTATTAGATAATAATTTGGATCAACTAAATTTGTTATTTATGAAATAACATATAATTTATTTGATAGAGATAATTAGATATGTTAATTTTGAATTGACAAATATCTAGATATTTAATTTGATTAAAATAAATATTTAATACGTAATAAATGTCACGTGTCAATCATTGATTGAGTTCAAAGATTGACACGGACTACTGTAGCGCCACACGATAATGTTCTGTCTCACGGTGCACTGTAGTGCCATGTGACATTGTATTTGTGCACATTAGCAGTGAGTTCCACTACTATTGGTAATTTTATAATTAAATATTATTTCAATTATCCTAAAATATCTGATACAGTATTATTAAGAAAAATATACATATATTATTCTGATGGCCTAAGATAGAGGATGAGTTCAATAAATTCAATCAATCAGTTGAATCAGAGAATCAGTTCATCAATCAAGAGTTGAGAGAAGAACACAATTCTCAATGAGTAATATTTCTACGATTAAGAGTTAATCAAATCTCTAAAAGACTTATCGTCATGTTCATTTAGAGAATCGTCTCACAAAAGTCCTTCTTAGTAAAATCTTTAGATCTCATGTGTCTAGAGACAATAAAGTATCTTCGTTATATTCTACGAGCCTACGCACGTCCTAGTGCGTTGAGTATCGACTTTGAAGATCTTAGTGTAGATCTCAGAATCTACTGATCATTGGAATAATTTTGTGAGAATGAAGAATCGATTGGTTTCGTGAGGACGTTTGATTTAGACTAAACGAAATATATGATTCTTAACCTTGTATGTTATTAATTTAATATATAAATACATAATGGATCCTGACTGCACTACAACAAAAAACATCTTTTATTGCACTTTGTTAGGGCATTTTATCTCAAAACGCAATAGAAGAATGAGCGCTAAATGAGTGGGGGGAAGAGAATTGTGAAATTTTGATCGAAATTTGGGGAGGTGAAAACTTACCCGCTCACACACTGTTGTTCCAGGTATTTCCCTATCTCACATAATCACCCTCATCTCTCTATCCCTCTCTCTCTCTCTCTCTCTTTGTATCAAGAATCTCACGACCAAAATCTCTCACGAACGCCCTACCAGCCTTGATTCTAAACCCAACAAATGATAACATTACTTAGAAGAGGGAAATGATGTCCCAGTGCCAAAAACCAATGAATTAAGAAGCCCTAGCTTGCTGGATTCATGCCTCCCATAAGCCGGAGATCCCCCAGCACTGAAGATTGGTGAGAAATCTAAGAAGACGCGCATAATATGAACCCTATAAGTTTATGCGCACTATCACCTGTTATGCCCTAAACAAGAGTATGAAACACCGAAACAGAGAGAGTGACAGAGAGAGGCAGAGAGCGTATGAGAGATCTTGCAAGTTCGGTTCAATCTTGAGTCTCCTTACTCTCTCCTACTTTGATTTTATAGCTCAGAACAAGTGGTAATGATATATTTTCTTGCGAGGTGGGTTTCAATCTCAAATCAATTTCTGATTTTTATGATTTTAGTCTGGTTGTTGTCATTTTTGAGTTTTTCATATGAGTTAATTAAGGTTTACGTTCACGATTTCTGAGCATGTAATTGTCTGGGTTCTTGTTAACTTTGGGCTTTGACTACGATTCTCTTTTGCGGGAGTTTTTTTTGTTTGGTTTGTTTTGTTGTTGGTGGAGATGTATATAGCAGGGAAATCGTTTAAGAAGTCTTTAGAAATTGTTGGAAGTTGCTATTCAACATGGCAAATATTTTTAAAGTGAAGTCTGATTCTTTATCGATCTCATTTTCCTTCGATTCTCAACTTGTTTTTATCTCAATTCATGTTTTCACTTTACATTTGGGTCAAAATCCATCTTCAGTATGGTTTGCTATCTGAGTTCGTTGATGGTATGTATTTCTCTTTATTTTGTCTTGTTTTTTCATTTTTTTTCTTTGCTTTTTGTTCTATTTTCTCGTGTCTTCTATGTTTTTATGAGAGGGTGAAGTCTAATTTTGATGTTGGGTTGTGTTCAAGTCAACATTTTCTTTTCTTTTTCTTCTCTGTATTCTCCAAAGTTTTCTTCGTTACATTGTTCTTATGCTTTCTTATATTGTTCTGATTTTTTATGCTTCAATAAAAGTCATGGATATTATAAATGTATACCCCATTCCATGTAGTTTTCTTCTTGTGGGTTATTCTTATATCTGTGTTATTTTCGTTGGTTATAGGACTCTGGTGTTTTGAGAGATAAAAAATGAAGAATCTCAACAAATGGCTATTAGTTTCTACAATGTATTTTGAGCATTTGAGTTTGTATAGTTGTTATGACATATAATATTTCTTGTGATCCCTAGTATTTGGAAAAGAACTTTGTAGTTTTATTCTCACCGGTTCAAAGTTATGATGAGGCTGCTATCTTCTTTCTTTGGTGATATCTATAATCAGTATCAACTTTTCTATATCCTTCTTATTTCCCTTTTGATTGTGCATAACTCCCTCATGGTTTATTATTAACTTTGTCTTCTACCAGAAATAATGATGTTATTTGTTACTCGATGTCTTCTGTGTCGTAGAATTGTAAGTTAGTATCTTAGATTCTTCCATTAAGATTGTGTTCCTACCGCTCATCATCTCTTGAGAAAATTTGGTCAAAATTTCCTTGCAGGATGATGCTCATATTTTATGCACCAAGTCCCAAGTGAGTTGCATTTCGTTGATGTGCATGTTTGCTTTAGAGTATAGCAATTTCCAACTATACGGACTCATAGTTTACATAACTTTGTTATAAACTTATAGTGTATGTAATTTATTTTGTAGATAAAAGATGAAGTGAGGGGCGTCCTAAAATTCATCAAATATATCTATAACATCTTTGGTTTTGCTTTTGACCTGAAGTTATCAACTGTATGCTATTACTTCATCATTTTTGGTTAAGTACTAAACCTATTGTCTAGATATTCAGAATTCAACTCCTATATGATATTGCTGGTTTCACAAGAATCAACAACATCTTTCTTATTGTTTATGAATCAAGATGTGTGCACTCTGCAAACGTGGATTCTAGTTTCTTCATTACTAATAACGATCTTATCATAAAACAATGTACTTGACGTTGTTTGACTTTCATTAGCCTTACTAATAAGGAACTTATCACAACTTTAGTGACATTTAGTCGTATGTGATCATGTATTCTTTTTTTTCCTTTTGATAAGTTGAAAGAAAAATACAAAAGGATAATTTTCTCTACATTTCAGTAGTTAACTTATCAGAATGGATAAAGATTGGATGCGTTTCAACAGGTAAAAAAATTGGTTACTTTATTTTAGATAAGTGCAAAATATAATCATAAATATATATCTTAGTAGTTGATGTTTTAATTGAAAGAAATACAGAAGAGTATCAGGAAGGAGCATGGAATTTTGTCAAGATAGCAGAAAGAAATACAAATTATGTAGAGAAAATTTATGTCCTTGAAAAGAATGTCGAAATATGTGTCATCAATGTAGTGACATGATTTTTGAACATTTAGTAATAAAAGGAATGGATCTAACCTATACATCTTGGTACTACCATGGAGAATAAATACTTAGAGAAGATAAAATGGATGGAGTAAACAAATCATACACACACAACATGTATGAATCAACTTATGGATTTGAAGATGAACATTCTAGAGGTTTTGAAGGGAGGGATGAGGATTTTATGGATAGTTACGAGGAGCACGTCTATGTGGTCCCGTCCATCAAGAAAGAAATGCTTGATACGAAACATAGTATCTAGAGATAAATCTACGGAACCTAGCATGACACATCCTTAGCGTAACATGACACCACCTACTCAGCTAATCATCAATGTCCAGTCGTATGATTCTCCCGCATCCAATACTTGGGGAGCTGCACTGAAGACATTTTAGTTTCACCCACTATTGGTTCAAGTGAGCCTACACATGATTCTCATGTAGAGACCACACGAAGGAGAGGTGCAACTAAGTTGAAGAGTATTGTTGTCGAGGCTAATAATCGGATTAACATAGAGATGAACATCATGGACCAACTGATTGGTGAAGGTTTTGTTAAACCCATGAATCTATTTCTAGAATCAGTGTTTGGACGAAGGCATATAAAAAAGTGGCGAACCTACAAACTCGGCTGCTGCTATAGCTATTGTATAAGTTTCATTATTTATCTATTTAGTATCACACAACTGGATAATCAATGTTGCATGACATTATTGCCTTTCAAAAAAGTTCAATGAGTTAAGTCAAGGTGCATCATCATCTGGGACATAGAATTTGGCTAACGAATATTTATCTCAAGTTCTTGGTCGTGAGAGACATGGACGACTTAGAGCGTGTGGAAATGAGTTGAATCTTACCAAACATTCCATTCTATCTCAAAAGAATCGCACCTACATGGAGCTTCGAAAAGATCATATCGAATTGAAGAATAAATTTGGTCATATGCAAAACCTTATGGAGTGCATAGTGAAGCAGGTATACATAAATATGCAAATAGTGAATGGAGTTGACTTTCCAAATTAGTACAATTTCATATTCGAATATAAATTAATTTTCAGCTTCACCAAAATGTAGGACCATCCTTTTCAGACATGCCATCACCCTTGATAAATTTTAAAACTTTTATTTGTTCACACATGGAGCTAAACTATTGGTAATTGATGATATTTTATTGTTAATTATAGAGTGTGAATAATAACTTGCACGTGAGAAAGTTGAAGTTATTAGATTGGATATGATCAAATGAGGTAGTTACTGAAGGACGTTGGTCTTCAAATGATCCAAAAGACCTTGTTCATCATGTGCCTCTTGGACTTGACGCCACGAGAGTTTGGATAGATGTTGCAACAAAACCAAAAGCTTAATTATGGAGGTCTACGTCTTCAATGAAATATATTGAAAATGCAGTAGATAGCACAGTCGCATGGCCCACTAATAGAATTGTCCCATTGTAAGTACTTCTTTTCCAACTACTATTGGTTGATATTTTACTGGACATGATTGAAATTAGGTTGATTTGAGTTTGATTATTGGTTGCATTAGTGGTGTTAATTGAGATTGGAAGGAACTTTTCTCATATGATGATTAATATTATGGGAGTTAGAAATGTGGGCTAACATAAATGCTGGACATGATTGAAATGCCGGGGGGTGCTAGCCACATGCACCAATTCCACACTTCCTTCCTTCACACGATCTTGGATAAAGTGAAAATGAACGTCAATGTGTTTGCTTCTTTCATGGTTCACTGGATTCTTTGCCAACTCAATTGCTGATTTGTTGTCAACTTGAATCCCGGTTGCAGCTAGTTGCTTTAGCTCCATCTTGCTCAACAAATTTCTAAGCCATATCACATGACATACACATCAAGATGCTGCCACATATTCAGCTTCACACGTCGACAGTGTCACGATCGGTTGCTTCTTTGAAAGCCAAGTAAATGCAGTATCTCCCATAAAGAACACATATCCCGATGTACTTTTTCGATCATTTATGACTTCGCACCAATCGCTGTCGGAGTAGTCAACCAACTTGTAATCTTCTACTTTCGAGTAGAACAACCCGAGCGACACTGTTCCTTGGATGTACCCTAGGATTCGCTTCACCGCCTTTCAATGTGAATAAACCGACTCCTCCATGAACCGACTTATAATACCGACACTTAATGAAAGATCTGGCCATGTGCATGTGAGATAGCGAAGGCTTCCTACCAAACTCCGGTATCTACTCGCATCGACACGTTCTCCTCCATCGAACTTCGAGAGTTTTGCACCTGGTTCCATTGGTGTTGATACCGGGTTGCAATTTGCCATCTTGTACTTCTTCAAAATCTCTTTTTCATATGTCTCCTGTGATACAAAAATACTCGTCTCTACTTGTCTAACCTCCAAACCAAGGAAAAACTTCATCAAGCCCAAATCTATCATCTCAAATTCCCGTGTCATTATACCCTTAAACTCTTCTATCATCTCATCATTGTTTCCCATAAAATTGAGGTCATCGACATAAAGAGCAACAAATAACACGTTACCTCCATTCTTCTTTGCGCAAAGGGCATGCTCGTAGGGACATTGCTTGAACCCGTTCTCCTTGAAATATGTATCGATACGTGTATTCCATGCCCGCGGTGCTTGCTTCAAATCGTAAAGCGCCTTCTTCAATTTTAGCACCTTATTCTCTTCTCTGATTTTCATGAACCCGGGTGGTTGTTCGATGTAGACATCTTCTTCGAGCACACCATTCAAGAATGCCGACTTGACATCCATTTGAAATATTTGCCATTTGAATTGAGCAGCTTGTGAAATGAGTAATCGGATTGTCTCCATTCTTGCAACAGGAGCAAACACCTCGTCATAGTAGATTCCTATCTTTTGCTTGTATCCCTTCGCAACAAGTCTCGCCTTGTACCGTTCTATCTCACCTTGAGCATTCATATTTTTCTTGAACACCCATTTCACACCAATAGGTTGACTGCCTTTCGGCGATTCTGCTAGCTCCCATGTGTTGTTGCGGTCAATCGCCTTAATCTCCTCGTTCATGGCAGTTTGCCACTTCTTGTCTCGCACCGCCTCTTCAAAGATGATATTTTCAGCATCTGCCAAAAGACATACAAGGTGTACCTCATTTGTCGCATCATGCAAATCTTGCAAACTTCACATTTTTTGTTGTTGTAGTTCATCTTCATCATCGGTAGTTTCAGAGTTTGTTGGTATACTCTTTGGTGGAACGACTGATGATTCTCCAACGTCGATGATAACCTCCATCGAATTGTTCCAGTCCCACTCGCTTGCTTCATTTACTCGCACATCACGACTCACCATCACCTTCTTGCTTATCGGGTCGAGTAGCTTGTACCCTTTTATCTTCTCATCATACCCAATAAAAATATACCTTTTGCTTTTGTCTTCGAGCTTCATTCTTCGTTGATCCGGTACGTGTGCATAAGCCACACTACCGAATACTTTGAGATGAGAAACTGTCGGCTTTTGTCCGCTCCATGCCTCTTGTGGTGTTTGATTATCTAACTTCATATGCGGACATCGATTTTGTACATAGATGGAACATTGCACGACTTCTACTCAGAATTCCTTCGGCATCTTCTTGCTCTTGAGCATTGATCGAACCATGTCGAGAATAGTCCGGTTCTTCCTCTCGGCCACACCATTTTGTTGGGGAGAGTATGGTGCGGTTAGAAATCTCCTTATGCCTTGCTTCTCGCATACTCCATGAAAGCCATCGAAGTATACTCGCCACCTCTATCGGATCGTACGGCTTTGATGTGTCTACCAGCTGCCTTCTCCACCATTACTTTGAACTTTTTGAACACCTCGAATGCCTCGGATTTTTCTTTCAGAAAATAAACCCAAGTTTTCCGTGAGAAATCATCGATAAAGGTAATGAAGTACCTTTTACCACTGAAAGATTCAGGGGCGATTAGGCCACATATGTCGGTATGAATTAACTCGAGAGTATGTTTAGCTCGATATTCTGCCTTCTTTTGAAATGAGGTTCTCGTTTTCTTGCCAAGCACACATTCTTCACAAAATTTGCCCTCATAGTCCATGTCCGGCAGCCCGTGCACCATGTTCTTGTTTGCTAACTCTTTTAGACCACCTTGATGTAGGTGACCAAAGCGGAGATGCCACAGTGACGCCTTGTCTTCTACGTTGACTCGCAAACACTTTTCTCGCACGCTTCTCAAAGTTAGTTTGTACATCCGATTTCTTCTCATCTCGACTAGAGCAACCAGACGCCCTTGCTTGTCCTTCAAGTGTAGTACTCGGTCTTTTAAAAGTATCAAGTAACCTTTCTCCATGAGTTGCCCCATACTCAAAATGTTGGTCTTGAGGTCTGGTACGTAATAAACATCTTGGATTGACCCTATTAAGCCATCCTTTTGTAAGTAACAAACTGTACCTCGGCCTTTGACCTCCACCTTTGACACATCTCCAAATGACACATGATCAGCTTCAATCTTTTGCATCTCTTCGAATAGGTACTTTTGAACGCACATATGGTTGCTTGCCCCCGAGTCGAGGTACCACAGAGTGTCATTGTTGATGTTGACTTCA
Source organism: Datisca glomerata (assembly GCA_003255025.1). NCBI lineage: Eukaryota > Viridiplantae > Streptophyta > Magnoliopsida > Cucurbitales > Datiscaceae > Datisca > Datisca glomerata. The sequence continues at coordinate 2,379,999 of QANY01008715.1, forward strand.
TTTTGAGCCATCAAGAGAAGACCTTCATTTTCGTCTTCCAAGACTAGGTTGGTTGTTTCTTCCACCTTTTTATCGACTCGACAATCTTTTGTAAAATGCCCCACGTTACCACAATTATAACATTTGTCGGAGTTGTAATCCTTCGCATAGTGACCATACTTGTAACACTTGTAGCACTCGATGTTAGAATAGTTCGACCGGCCGCCTCTTCCTCGACCGCGTCCTCTTCCACGCCAATTTAGTTGGCTCGACTGTCCCTTCTCCCTATAGTACCTCTCATGACTGCTGCATTGACCACCGCGACCATTTTCACGACTTCCACAACCACGCCCTCTACCTCAAAAATTTTGAGAATACAATACATTTTCGTCTTTGATTGACGCTTTGGTTTGAAGTGCTTGCTCGAGTGTCTCCTCCTTTTTTTCTTCTTCTTACGTTGTTCGTGTGCCTCGAGAGAACCGGCAAGCTCGTCGACTGTGAGCGTCGCAAGGTCCTTTGATTCTTCTATTGTGCACACAACATTCTCAAAATTTTCGGTTAATGATCTCAAAATCTTTTCCACAACTCGCGCATCGGTTAACGCTTCGCCATTACGAATGAGTTGGTTCACCACAGCTTGTACACTGATGATGTAGTCAGATACACTTTCTGACTCCTTCATCTTCATGCTCTCCAACTCGCCACGAAGAGTTTGGAGACGCACTTGCTTGACTCGATCGGCTCCTTTGAACACTTTTACTAAAATGTCCCACGCTTCTTTTGAAGTAGTTGCACCGGCAATCTTCTCAAAGCCTGACTCATCAACGGCTCGCAACAACATGTATAACGTCGTTTTATCCTTCGCTCGCGCCTCTTTCAACGCCTTGTTTTGAGCCGTCGTATATCCCGTGGTATTTGTTGGTTCTTCGAAACCTTCTTCAACCACTTCCCATGTATCTTGAGAGCCGAGAAGAGCTTTCATTTGAATACTCCAGTTCTCGTAGTTCGCCTTCGTTAGTCGTGGTAGCGGCATTTGACCCGTCACATTCGTCATTGGCTTTGATACCAATTTGTAAACTAAAAACTCACTTGAAATATTTAACTTTTGTATTTCTCTAAGTTATGTTTTCAAATGAACTCAACAAGGCCTTTATCTAGGCTCTACTCTTGCCAAAAAAACTGAAAAATAATTAAATCTATCACCCCTTGGCCTTTCATCTATAAACCTTTCATCTACAAAAACTCTTGACCTTTTATATTTCCACTAACTTCTAAATTATAACTTCTAATTGAAAAAACCCATTAAAAAAATAACATTTAATATTTATTCAACGGTTAGAACTCTAGTTTGAGGGAACTCATAAAAATTTCAGTCTATAAATCATACTCCATATTGATTTGAGATAAAATCATTCTAGATAGAGCTATATATCGCAAATTAACTGGAGGTTTCTAGTACCATAAGGTCCATACTTGCTTGACATTGGAAGCGCACACATATGCATCAGGCACTAGAAGAGTAGGCGGAGAAAGAAGAGACAGGAGGACACGTGCTCACTTGAGTAATTTGAATATGTCCAATCAAAGTAAATTCATACTTTCAAAATACGAGAAATTTGAGTAAATAAAAATAAAATATCTAGAAGAAAACAATCACATAAAACTTCTATATTTACCGTAATTCTGGTGCTGGAAAACATTTAAGCATCATCGATCACAATCGACTTGCCACAAACAAATGGTTTTATCTATGGAGGACAAAAGAAGGTACTGAAAAAAGAACTGAATTCGCTCCATGTTTTTTATAGCAATTAATAAATTTCTAAAATAAAATTGCCTTACATTGGAATTGGACCAAGACAGGTCTTAAAAATCACTCGAGTGGGCATGGAACTTGTACAATGGTGGCTCCTCGGGCCGCTATAAAAAATTACTTCTTTTATAGTGTTTGTTTTCCGTGCGCTCTAAAACCACATCTTTTATAACAATGGGATCTGCAATAAAAAAACTAAATATTTTATAGCGCTTTTTTCACCTTATAGTGAGGCACGATATTACAATATTTTAATACCCTTGTAGTCGGCATGAATAAAATGATGAGATTAAAATAAGAAGTTAATATATCTTCATAAATTCATAATTTATTTAATCCCGATATTGTACGACTCTACTATAGATTTGTTGTCGAATCAATTCGCGATTCATACGCGTTACAATTTCTGTTGGTGCAAATATATATTTTCATTTCACGGTCCACATGATATTTTATGATGTTACCCTTCATGAATATCAGTAACAAGAGAGAAGATGTAAAATTATCATTTTACTCCTCTAGTTATTATTTTCTTAACTCTTTTATTGACTGTGAATAAGAAATATATATTAGTGAAGTGTCTCATACAGATCACCATGTCTTTTCAATGACTCATGTCATCGAGTACCTGGCCCAGTGTATTTATTCACACCTATCAATAAAGCATAAAATGATATTATCGCTTTTACAATCTTACCACGAATTTCATATATGTGAATCACGCAACTCCAACATAGTTGAATCATGGTCCCAATAGTCAAGGTATTGTCTGGTAATTTTCCGGTAATTTGAACTCACTCTTTTGACATATCAATGAATACGAGTAACTAAGTCAAGTTTCGTATTCACCTCAGGATTAAGGTAATTATGAAAATACCCTTAAGGCGTAACAATTAGATTTAGAGCTAGATAAACAGCTTTACTCTAAACTAATTGGTTATTGATCTATTTAACATATTCTATGACATGTCTAGGTCAACCGCTAGAGTCTCCACTCACACGCCCCGAAACCGGCATCCTTTGGTTCAACCTAACAGTCATAATTGGACTCGATTGTCCAGTCGATCCTAAGACTGTGAATAATATTTTGAACTATCTCAGAAGAGTTTGTCTGGAAGACCTCTCAGTCTTTACTCTTCTTACATTAATAATAGTTCCTGGACTTGAGTAAATTATAAACACACTTTAATTAAAAAAAAACTTTCATTTATTCATTAAATTCAGTAATACAAAAGTGTCAGAAAAATAATTAATAATTATAAATAGTTATTACATCCTACTTTATGGATATAATTCCAATATTACTTATAAAATATCTTACAGCCTTCAAACTGGAGCAAATTTTAACATTTATGTGATAATTGTATCTTAAAAGTAGATATGGATTGTAAGGCACCACCCATGTGTTATCAAAAATCTTATTTCTGACTGTTACTTATAATTATCAATGTTTTTATTCTTAAAGAATCATTTAGTATTGTATAGCTTCAACTTTAATCTTTTTGAATCTACAGTTCCATGATTGGAGTAAATATTGTTAACAAACATAGGGCATGGTTAGGAGTAAGTTAAATTTACTACATTGAATTTAATTTAAAATATTAATTCTAAAATACATAGATCACTGTAAAAGTAATATTATGTTCTTACCTATTTCCCGTCTCTACTTCTCTTATATATTGGATATGCATCTTTTCCCTGCATTATTTTTTAGGAAAATGACCTAGGGTATTTGAATTTGCAGCTTCCATTTACCATGCAAGGAATTTTCTTATTATTTAGTTTAGGAAAACTTATCTGTAACAGATTCATAAGTTGATTATAGTTTTCAAGGATGACTGAGGGTGAGAAAACAGAATGGAACCCAGTCAAGAAGAGTAATGACAACAGATTTTCTAGGAGTACCTCGTTGTAAAATCGAAAGAAGCCTATCCACTTATCCATGTTGATAACTTTGTAATCATTCTAGCTCTGCAATTAAAACATTAATGAAAGGCACAATTATCTCTAATAAACTCCCGTTCAGACACGCAGAGGTCTAAAACACAAAAAAAAATCCCAAAATCAGACATGTATACAAAGTAAAACTCATCGTAAAAATATTACGGCATAATCGAGCTCTAGCCCTAGAATATTAGAAACTAAGCAAACAAGCTAGGTTTGACAGATGACTCTCCAATCGAGAGTGGTTCACCCCAGGACCTATGCATTATGGAGCTTAGTGCTGAGCTCACAGGGGCGAGTTGTTGTAGAATCGCCTTAGAGAGAGAGAGAGAGCTAAGAGTGCGAGACTTGAGAGAGAGAGCTGAGCGAGAGAGAGAGATGGAGAAATTTTCAATGCTATAAAATTTGGATACGAATACCTCCTGTTATGCTAAGTGTCTTTGCTCAATTTTGTCAAGTCTCCATTAAAAATTACTAGTTTAACGTCACGTGCGTTGCACGTGTCATTTATTATTAGTATCAATGTTATTTATGAATTTAAATTTTTAAGTTTATAGTATCATCATATACAACAAAGCCATAGATGAATAACAACTTATTGTGTGAGAACATCTTTATATACAATTTTTTTATAATGACGATCCTCGAATTCACTAAAATCCTTGTTGTCTCCATTGAAATTTCTCTTGAAAGCGCTACGTGCAATTGTCCATGAGAGAAATCGTGTTGAGGAGATACACTCCAATACAAAGGGATTGTCTATCCCAGTGCCTTATTGATGGTCATTGCAAAACAAAGACGTACTGGAAACTTTTTCCTTCTAAATTTGAAGGTATATACTTCATCACTTGCATGACTTAATGGAATGCATGGAAGAAAAATATGTTTACCAACGTGTTGTCCAATAGTTATTTCAACGTGGATGATGTGACTCTTAAATTCACGACAAACCATTCTAGTTCCATTACAAAGACCATTGGATGGGTCTAAATTTCTCAATAACATAATTGGACAATTTCTCTTTAAGACTAATCTATGCTGAGGTACTCCATTTTGGCAATAATGAATTGAAAAAATCTTGCTGATAGTAATTATTGGTATCGTCAACAACTTCATCGTAGCTCATGAGTTCTTTGGTTTCTCCAAGAAAAAGGCAATCATTTTTCATTGATATGATCGACATATTCTTTCGTTGTTGAGAGAATTGCTCAAGTCATATATTCTGAGGAAGTATCATAATTCGTTAGGCTTGGAAATACTGAGTTTATTAAATTAAGTTTTGAAGAATCTCCATTATCTCTAGTAATCACTATCTCTTCTGGGAGGCAAATAAAGTCCTATTTAATGTATATCCAACACCATTTCCAATACATAGAAGAAATTCTGCAAAATGTTGGTCATTTTGCGCTCTCATAATTTTTTAAGCTATAATTTTTGTTGGAATTACGGCGCGCACAACTAAAGCGTTTAGTTTAAAAAATATTATCCATCAGAAAACAATTGTGACGCCATAGGTTCCAAAAAATATTGTTTAGTGAAAAACAAATTTTCTTATATGATCCATTATATATCTATACATTAAATCATATACATACAAAAAATGAATTATACATTTTGTAGTCTATCAAGCGTCTTCGTTAACAACAAACTTGAGATTTCACGAACAACGGACTATGAGATCTACATCAAGATCTTCCAAATCAATTCCCGAGCACACTACGAAGTGTGTGGGCACGTAAAATAATTCAAGAACACTTTTCTGTCTCTAAATATACTCAACATATTAGATATTGAGATTTGGAGAATGATTTTTTGAGACAGAACTCTGAGAGAGATTGGAGAATTCGCAGAGCCTTTGTTTAACAATTAATCACACAGATTGATTCAATAAGGCCAATAGAATAATATATATATATATACACACACACCACACACACACACACACACACACACACACACACACATACACAAATGTACCACTACAGTGGGACCCACTACAATCTCCGCCGTGAACTACTGTAGTGTTGTGAGGCACTATAGAGTCCCGCGCACCATTGTAATGCCGTGTGACACTGCAATGTGCCGTGAACTACTGTAGTGTCGTGTGGCATGATATTACAACATTTTAATATCCCTATAATAGATAGCATCCGTTTTACAATCCCACTTTTATTCTAAAATTAAATGTATTTATAAACAAATCATAAAATGAACTTAAAATAAAAAGAGCTCTAAATAATATTATATATAACTAATCAAATATACAAATCATTTCATTAAAAAGTACAAATATTAACAATTTTTTTCCAATTTCTTAATTTATTCATCTAAAATGTGATTTATAAATACCGAAAAACTAATAATCATGAAAACAACGCATCTCATCCAAAAACGTACAGTCAAGAAGCTATGTCTTACACAAGCGAGCTTTCAATTCCATTCTATTAAAAATGTTTAACGGTCAAGCAAGTTTCAGATCATAATTATTTAGTTTAGGAACACTTATCCATGACTTTTCTTAATTAACATTTCGATGGCTTAATCTAGTTTTATTGTGTTAAAAGTTTTACTTATACACTAACAACTATACAAACCTAAATTTCAATTAAAAATCCAGACTTAGAAATTAAATGTGCAGATATTAAACAAATTCATATTAGAATTATAATGTGCTAACCCAACATCACAAAGCAAGTTTGGCAATGTAAGTGTTCTTCTGAATTTCAAATTTGTAATCCATCATGACCAAACATGCTCAATTATCTCTCATTGGAAACTCCTAATCAGACATGCAGGCGTCTAAAACACAGGAAAAAAATTCCCAAAATCAGACTAGATTAAAAACTCACAGTAAAATATATGGGGCATAATCGAGCTCTAGCCCTAGAAAATTCAGCCCTAGAAAATTAGAAACCTAGGTTTGATAGATGACTCTCCAATCGTGAGTGGTTCACCCTAGGACCTATGTACTACAGAGCTCAGGGTTGAGCTCACAGGGTTGAGTCGCTGTAGAATTGCCTTAGAGAGAGTTGAGAGCGGGAGAGAACTGAGATAGAAAGAGGTGAGAGTGTGAGACCTCAGAGAGAGAGAGAGAGAGACCTAAGAGAGAGAGAAATCTAAGAGAGAGAGAGAGACGAATAGGAGAATCAAGATGCATAGATTTGTTTTAATTTTCTTTGTCATAACTATTGAATTTTCAACAGGCGAGGGTTTTGTCTTTTTAAACTTTGGGTCACGCCTTTTCAATTAGGACTGAATATTATCCTTCAATGCTACAAAATCTTATATAGATTAGCATTTGGGTATGAACACCTCCTATTATGCCAAGTGTCCATGCCCAATTTTGTCAAGTCTCCATTACAAATTTATGACTTTAAATCTTTAAGTTTATAGTATATTATATACAACAAAGTCATAGATAAATAACTTCTTATTGTATGAGTACTTCTTCATATACAATATTTTTTGTGTAATGGAGATCCTCCAATTTCACTAAAATCTTTGTTGTCTCCACTAAAATTCCTCTTAAAAGTGCAACGTACAATTGTCCATGAGAGAAAATGTTTGAGGGCGATACACTCCAACATAAGGGATTGTCTTTCCCTATGATTTATTGATGGTCATTACAAAACAAAGACGTACTGAAAACTATTTTCTTCTAAAGTTGAACGGATACTCTTCATCACTTTCAGGACTTAACGGAATGTGAGGAAGGAAAACATGTTTACCAACATGTCGTCCAATGTTTATTTTAGCGTGGATGGCATGACTCTTAAATTCACGATAAACCATTTGAGATCTCTTACAAAGACCATTGGATGAGTCTAAATTCCTCAACAACATAATTGGACAATTTCTCTTTAGGACTAATCTATTCGGAGGTACTCCATTTGGCAAAAATGTATGGAGAAATTATTGCTGATAGTAGTTATTGGTATCGTCAATAGCTACATCATAACTCAAGAGTTCTTTGGTTTCTTCAGGAAAAAGCACAATCATTTTTTCATTGATATGATCGACATATTAATTCATTGTTGAGAGAATTGCTCGTTGAGTCATATATTCTAAGGATGCAACATGATTTGTTAGGCTTGGAAATACTGAGTTGACTAAATTAAGCTTTGAAGAATCTTCATTAATAAAGTCCTCTTTAATATTGTGTTCAACACCATTTCCAATATGTAGAAGAAATTTTGCAAAACGTTGGTCATTTTGCGCTCTCATATTTTTTTAAGCTGTAATTTTTCTATTTTCTCCCATAGGTATGATCTTACAAAGCTTTCATCAATAGTATATTTCCTTGTGCCTCTTGGAACAACTGAGAGAACTTGACAAAAATCTCTTCCGAAAACAAAAACTTTTCCTCCAAACAGTTCTTTGTTATCCATTATGTCCTTCAAAGTTCTATTAACATTTTTAATGGTAAATTATTTTTCCATCGGTGCTTCATCCCATATTATTATTTTTGCCTATCGAATTAATTCTTCCTATCCATTTGCTTTGATATATTGCAAATTATTGATTCATTGGTTTGTAATAGGATGTTAAATCGCGAATGAGCTGTTCGTCCTCCTGCCATTATGGATGCTACAACTCTAGAAGTTGTTGTTGCTAGTGCTATAATTTCACTTGATCTTATATTAGCAAGCAATGCACGGTATAAAAATTTTGTACTAGTACACCATGGACCATCAACGAAAGACACATCGCTCTTGTTGTTATGAACTTCTTCGAGTATGACATCATATGCACACTTTTGGTCATCATTTAGTCGTGAAAATGCCTAAATATATTATAAAATCATACATATGGTGCATGCAATTTGATTCATTTTCCAATCCATTCACAAATAAAAAAGGAGACAATGGCCCTTCGACATTTTCTTACGTATGCAGTCATCGAGTATTGTAAATTATTTATAGAGAATCTCTTTGATTCAGTCCAACCGTGGAACATGAATGCCAAAGTGGATTAGTAGGTTTTCATCTAGCTTATGTCCTAGTCGTAGGGCTTCGACTCCCCCATGATCAGAGACATCATCTTCTTCGTAATCAAGCCCGGGATAGTGTGGGCAGCACGATCAGGCTTTAGGGTAGCATTAGGGTAACGCAGTAGCTCAACTCGAAGAGGAGAGGGCGAAAATGACTCGACTAAAAGGAGAGGGATGGGCTTAGAGAGGTTCTTAGAGAAGGTGATCTTTAGGCATGCAACGGCTCTGAAATTACGTCTGGTGCCTTTCCCTTATTTTCATCGAGAGGGGGCTTGAGGGACTCCACAAATAAAGGTCAGGAAACCACCTAGGTTGTCTTGTGTTGGCTTTAATCCAATAAGCGAGGCCTCGCTATGAGAACGTACTAGCATTTAATTGGATTGATTCTCATATTACAAGTATTGCCTGCCCCGTTCAAAGGACTAGGTTGGAAGGGAGAAAAAGCTAGAAGCTTTATTGGATTGAGAATGAATGTATGAAAGCTCAGAGGCTAAGGCTAGGCGAGTAGTAGACGGAGATGAATTTAGTCACACTGATGGGAGAGCAAAAGTGAAAGTCCTCTCTCACTTAATCAATGCACGTGTCTAAGCGCTTACTGGATGGCAGACAAGCAGTAAGAAAAACCTCCACAGCCTTAGTATTTCATCCTGTATATCCTTCATATCCATTGAGTTTGCATTCTAATAGAGTGAGCTTAAGTTTAGCAAGTCATAACTATCCAATATTTTTCCCATAGAGTGGAGGAAAGTTTGTATATCTTTCGAAGTGCGCTATATTTGAAACTCAACGGAGTCCTCATTTTCTCTCCTATAGTCTTCAGACAATGCATCAAAGTAATGATCCATAATTTCCTCATGTCAGTAGACTCACAATGAACTAACAATGTAGAGAACAGTCTTCAAAATGCATACATCTCAAACGTAGCAGCTTCATCAAGACATTCAATGACACTATTATCAGACTCGAGAAGCACTCTTTTTGCACAGCCTCCTTGAATGTTAAACATTGTATGCCATTAACATTCAACAAAATTCAAAAGATTTAGGCCCTCTTAAGTGATTCAACATTAACCATAAGTAATACCTTTCACCTTCACTTGGATTTGTTCCCGCAATCTGTAATATAACTTCACCTCTTTTTTAAGTGTTCATATACGCATTTTCTTATCTCATACATAATGTTCTGGAAATTTATTATATAGAAGAGTGCTTGCTTTTTCATCCTTTTCACACATCTCAAATATTCAGTTAACATTGTTCTTGATGTGTGGTCCCAATGAATAGCTCACTCTAAATTTTTATTCTCGCAATAAGAAACCATTTGTTGATATGGAAGATGAAGTTTGTGGTTAATCACAGAAGGAGACATTTCATTTAACCTGAAAGCATAGATCCTCCATAACGCTTCCTGTGCAGATACCTATCTTGCGTCTTGAAAATATTTTATTTCATTCACTATGATGTTATTCTCACCATTTGATATGTCTATCGTTGCTCTATCGTGACCTTTGTAGATATACTTTTGGATCAGGTTTTAGTTTTAGAACGAAATAAATAAACAACGAACGGTTCATAGACGAAATATAAAATTTAAAAAAAACAAATATTTAATCAAATTAATTATAAAACCATTCAACGATCATACATATTCAGATAAACGTATTGAGAAATGACAGAAGGAGTTTATACCCTTTTTGTATTGGAGAAGTTCTGATTTGGCGTGATCCAATTATTTGTCTTGCGTTCCTCATTCTTGAGATTCGCAGAACCTGAATTAATATTCACACCAACAACCACCCGTAGAATTTAGAAGTATATCTCGTATTGATATTGTTAGGAATCGAGTGTGAGCTCTCTAAACAACGGAGGAAGAAAATATAATTTTTCTTTTTCCTCTGATAGTTTTCCGTAACAATTGTATGAGGGAGGGGAGAAAACTCTTTTTGCTCTGAATAATCACACACTATGATTAGCGTTAGAGATGCAACCCTAATGCGATCTCTTATATAATAATCATGGAATTTACACATACCCCTATATGTTAAATTCACAAGCCGTAGATACTCAGCTTCCATGGTAGAACTAGCATTGTTTGATATTTCTGCATACCATTGCTCCACCATTCAGGATGAACATTGATCATGATGTGGACTTCTTGGAATCCTTGTCCGGTTGGAAATCAAATTCGGTATAACCCGTCATATTCAGGTTAATATCTGAATACACAAACATGTAGTTTTTCGTTCTCCTAAGATACTTGAGGATATGTTTCATAACATTCCAATGCTCGAGTCTGTGATTAGATTAGAAAATGACTCACCACGCCTACGACGTAGTAAATATCTGGCCTAGTGTAAAGTATTGCATACATGAGACTTCCTACGGTTGAGGTATAGGAAATCTTTCTCATGTCTTCTTCTTCTTCTTGAGTAGTCTTAGGAGAGGCTAAATTCATGCCTAAAAGGAAGATATCTCCTCTTGGAGTCTTGCATATTAAAGTGATCGATCACCTTATCAATATAAGGTCTGAATACCTAGAACAAAGGCAACTTCTCCAAGATCCTTCATATCAAATTACTTTGCAAGCTCAATATTGACATCACACAATTTTCTCACATCATTCCCAATGAGTAGAATATCGTCCACATACAAAACCAGAAAAATCACCTTCCCTTCGTGCATCAACTTATACATACATGGTTCATCCACTAACTACTCAAAATTGAAGTTCTTGATAGTTTCATCTAATCTGATTTTCACGTTTGGAACGCTTGCTTAAGTCCATAAATAGACTTTAGCAGTTCGTAAACATTTCCCTCTTGGCCTTTCTCCATGAACATATCTGGTTTAGCCATATAAATGCGCTTTTCAGGATTGCCATTCAGAAAAGTAGTCTTGACGTCCATCTGCCGTATTTCATAATCGAGGGTAGCAACAATGGGCAAGAGGATTTAGATGGATTTAAGCATTGCCACTGATGAGAATGTATCCTCATAGTTAATATCTTTCTTTTGGGTGTAGCCTTTGGCTACAAGTCTAGCTTTAAATGTCTCTACATTTCCATCTAGACCTCTCTTCTTCTTTTAAATCCATTTACACCCTATGGGTTTTACCCCTTCAAGAGGATCTACAAGCTTTCAGACTCCATTCGAGTACATCGATTGTATATCGATGTCCATTTACACCCTATGTGCAACCAGGAAAGAATACCCTCCTCCCACTACGCAAGGCTCCATAGTCTCGGACTCAATAATTTTATTATTGAATCAGGAACATGTCCTGATTGGGGAGTCGATATCCTCCCACTCAGTAATTCCTCTACCACAAGTGTGCTTCTCAGCTTGACACTTCTTATGTAGTCATTTTCAAGAAAATGCTCATTCATGCTCATGAATGTTTTCTTGTCGGTTGGACTATAAAAGACGTATTCCCTTGGGATATCTAACAAATAAGCATAATTCTGATCGACTGAGCAACTTTCTTGTCTTCGATCTCAACACGTGTTCCGGGCATCCCCATATGCTAATGTGGCTTACAAATGACTTTTGTCCACTCCAACTTTCATATAGTGTACAGGCACCATCTTTAACAGAACTTGATTGAGAATATATGTCGTTGTTTCCAAGGCATATCCCTAGAATGAGTCTGGGAGGATGAGTAACTCATCATGGATCTAACCATATCCAATAGATTTTGACTCATTCTCTTTGATACATTATTATGTTCTAGAGTCTCAGGTGTTGTAAATTGAGAAAGAATACCCTCTTCCTTAATAAAATCTTCAAACTTTCATAGAAAGTACTCTCTACCATGATCTGATCGTATTGTTTTGATTTATTTGTGTAATTGTGTCTCGACCATAGCCTTGTACTATTTGAACTTTTCAAAACTTTCAAACTTTTGGCGCATTAGATAAACATGTCCAAAATGTAAGTAGTCATATGTTAATGTTATAAAATATTCATTGCCTCCTCTTGTTTGGATATTCAATGGTCCACATACATCACCATGTATGAGTTGGAGGCATTGAATCGCTCTTTCACCATTCGCTGAAAAAGGTCTCTTAGTCATTTTACCTTCTATGATGGATTTGCTTGTGGGTAGGAATCCCAGACTTAAAGTTTGCAATGGATCATCCTTTGTGAGCCTTTTAATCCTGTCTAGGCTAATGTGACCAAGACGCAAGTGCTACAAGTAGGTTAGATCGACTAATTCAGACTTCAATCTTTTACTATCTATTTGTAAGTCAGTATTTACTTCAGTGTCAAATATCATTGGAACTTTTGGTTATACATAGAGTAAGTTGTTTATCATGCGTGCAATAGTAGTTAAGCATCATTTCTAAAAATACCAATATCATTATCAATGAAATCCAAAGAAAATTCTTGCTCAATTAAACTAGCTATTGAAATAAGGTTTTTCCCAGAAACCAGGATATAATAATCATCACACAAACTAAATAATTGTTCTTAAATAATAATTTAATAGTTCCAACTGATATTGCCGGCTCTATTTCCCCAACAGAAGTTGATCTCACTCTCATTAAGCCTTCATCTTTCCCTAAACCCATGTCGAGAACAATAAATATGATTAGTGGCTGCAGAGTCTACAATCCACATAAAAATAGAGTCAGCCACATAACTGGCTTCAGTAATGGTAATGTACGTTTGGATTTCAACTTCTTAGATAATCTGGGCAGTTGCATTTCCAATGATCAGCGACTCCGCAATAATAACACTTGTCTTTTGTCTTATCCAATTTCACAGGGCCCTTGCCTTTCGCAGCTTTCAAGTTCGCCATCTTAGCTTTCTTCAAACCTCTCTTGTATTTCTTTTTGGCGCCAGAGGTGGAAAACATGCCTTCAGTAAAGTTTTCCTCTCCATTCTTCCTCCTGCCCTTTAGAAGTAGTGTCTCAGCAGCTTGTAATTCCTTCATAAGATTTAGAAGAGAGTACTTCAACATATTCATCGAACAATTAAGTTTGAAGTTCTCAAAAGTGTCTGGTAGGGTCTTGAGGATTATATCAACTTGAGTCTCACCATCTACCTCAGCTCCCATGATCACCATCTCATTCAGATAACTAATGATCAGTATCATATGTTATCTGACAGGAGTTTTAGGTTTCATCCGACTGTTCATGAAGTTTCACACAACAGTCTGTTTGGCTTGACGACCCTGATCCCCAAACATTTCGGTGATCATATCAGCGGCAGTCTCCATGTTCTGATGCTACAGTTGCAACATATTTCTAACTAATGCCAAAATGTAACACCTGGCAATCTCATCATAATGCATCCAAGAAGCATATCCATCCTTTTCCTCATGAGTCAATTCAGCAATAGGCTTAAGCGGACAAGGGGTGGTATACACGAACTTGTTCTCACCACAAGTTTGTTTGCATTCAAGGTTGTTGAGAATGTGGATAATGACATGATTATTGAGAATGATAAATAAATGGATGTAGATAAATACTTAATTATTTAGGAAAGTATGATGCATGATGCAAATAATTAAATATTTAAAAAATCTGATAAAAACATATTTCTTCCATGATATTACGATCAACAATGATAGCTCGTCTCATCTAGGGACAACGCCCGAGCTATCTCCTATCACATCGAGACTCTTCTCATTTTGTTAACGCTTCTCAAGATGTCATTACATCTAGCTCAACCAATCAATAATGGGTTTGTTCACCTTAGCCCCATTGACTAGCTTCTATGAGAGAGTCCAATATATTTCGGTCTAAGCGTTTAACCAACACATCGGCTTTAAAGGTTGCTATGAACTAATAGCTCATATAGAAATGGTATTGCCTCACCATTTTCTTTACAAGTTTTAGCTTCTCAAGCAACTCGATGACTCAAAGTGACATGATTGCCAAGTTTATCCAACTGAAGAGAGGACCGTTAGGGTGGCTTGAAACCATTCATCGTGCCACGACCAAGTTTGCGTTTAGGATCTTAGGAACGTTTCAACGTAAACGACCCTCCCACTTAGTTTTGGGGAAAAAGGATTTTTCATTGTTTTTTCAAAAAAAAAACACAACTCTTTATAAATTTTCAAAACAAGTTTTGAAAATTATAAACTTTTATAAAATTTAAATCATAATTTAAAAAAATATAACTTTTATAAAATTCACATTGTATTTAAAATTATAAACCAATATAAATTTAAATTACAATGATGCATGTACATAGTATATGACATTTTGATATTGGCTTATCCCTATTTCTATATGGTATGTTATATGATGATGCGAGATCAATAATAAACCATGCATTCAAAATTAACCTCTTCATGACCCATTTCTAGTTACAACCTTATAAAAAGAATAATAAACAAATTATAATAATTTAAATACTAGTTTTTATGGCTTCTGTAATTATCTCATTCTCCTTTAGAAAGTCCCACCTCTTTGTAACTCTTTACTGAAGTCCAATCCCAGTTTTAAATTCAAATTTCAATTTATAATTAATTTCCAACAATTTTTAATTTGATAAATAAATTACCAAGTAAATTTATCAATTGATTTATTATTAACAAATCATTTGTAAAATAAATTCTGATTAATTAGTGTTGAAAATTATCAAATTAAAAGAATTTAAATTTTAGGGACTGGATTGAGCTTGGAATCCAATCCCTAGTCCCCGCTAATCATTTGGGCCAAACAACCATTGCTCACTACAACACCTCAATAGACTTGGTGGGTCCACGCCAGCCAAGGGCCACATGGTCATATGCGCGCCAAGGTTTCTAAAACCCTAAGATTTCCTAAACCCTAATTAGGAAACCTGCGGTGTGGCAACCTACGGTAAAGAAGACGGTGGCGGGCGGTAGAAGGATCGGCGCGGCGCGGCGGTGAGCTGCGACAGATGGTGGCGCAAGATGGCTAGCGGTGGTGGTGTGGAGTGAACAATGACATCTCATGATTCGTGCAACAATGGATTACATGTAATTTAAAGATACAACGCTTGAAAAAATTAAATTACATAAAATCATATGCCTCAATTTCGGCTTACATCAATTCTAAAATAGAAAAATAACACCTAGAGTCAATCGATTTGGATCCATTCCTAAAACACATTCAAACATACTTTGAATCTACCATAGAAATATATAGGACAATATCACAATATCCATCCATACATAAATTTAATCACAGAACATTCATAATCTAACCATATACGATGATTTCAATTATTGGATCGGGTTTTAGTTTTAGAACAAAATAAATGAACCACGAACGGTTGGTGGGTGGAATATCAAAAAATGTATCATATGCCTGTTTCCAGAATGTGCATGTAGCACGATATCTCTTTCGAATGGTACAGTATTGTTGTTTCCCTCGATCCAAACAGCAACAACTTGATTTCATTGTAAGTGTATTATAAACACGTTGATCTACACACACATTTCTAGAAACGTGAATGTGGACATCTTCAATTTTTGAAATTTCTTTCAAGCTCCGAAAAAAAAGTGAGCATCTGGGTTGTCTTGCATAACTCTCATCAATCTTTCTACAATGCGGTAATACTTTCACATTCATGTAATTTTGTGTTAACTACCATAAACAAATCTTTTTTGTTCTTTTCTGACTGTGACTACTTCTTCTCATCTGTCTATTCCTCTTTGATGCACTCGATGATTGTATTTTTTTCATTTCAAATCTCGTGCGAGATTTGGGTATTTATTTTTGCTGTATCTTCTTAATTGTAGGCAATATAGCAATAAAATTGGAGGATATGTTAAATTTTTTTATAAATAATACATGGCACAAAAGTATTTTCAATACAATATTGTAAGTATGATTAGGGATATCGTACAATATGTGTGCACCTATAACGTAGTTTTCTCCAACAAAAAATTTAAACTAACCATTGAAAAGAAAACTAAGCATCTAGTGATGTAAGAGACTATATTAAGAAAATTAGCAAACAAACTTAGATAAATCAATAGATTAAATAAATAAGGAGATAAAGAAAATGATGTATGGGAATGTAGGGATTAATTAAATTACATATGTGATAAGATAAATAATTGAAATTTCTTAAAATTTTAATAACTAAGTTTTTATAAATAATTCCCAATACTTCAAATTTAAGAAATTAATAACTTGAAATTTAAGAATCTGATATACTAAAAATGAGGGAAATATGGACATGTTTAAAGATGGTAGAGCCAGGGCAGTAGCTGACTTAATTGGTCCTTCTGGTTTTTTGTTGGACTACTAGTAGGATCAATAGTTTATTCTCAATCATGATTGCCAGAGAGATTTTTCCAAATCCCCCTTTCTTCCCCTGGATGTGTGGATAAGAGAGTGTGCCCTTGGAGTTAGGGTGGCTTATTTTCTGTTAAATCATGCTACCATGTTATCCAAGAAGAGAAGATAGGGGAAGGGAGCATTAATCCTCATCTACGGTACAACTTTCTAACTCTTCTAAGAAAATTCTATGGAAAATTCAAATTCCACAAAAGTTAATTTTTTACTTTGGAAAGAAGCTATGACTCAGAAAATTATGAATAAGGTTAGCCTTTTCTGTTATCTCTGTTGCATAGTCTGGAAATATGAAATAAACTGCTATTTGAAGGAAAGATGTTAGATCCTGTTGTAACTCAGAAAATTATGAATAAGGTTAGCTTTTTCTGTTATCTCTGTTGCATAGTCTGGAAATATGAAATAAACTGCTATTTGAAGGAAAGATGTTAGATCCTGTTGTAACTATGATATTTGCTAATAAATCCTCCTATGTTAGATCTAGATGTTAGATCTAGTAGTAGGTTTTCTTCCAATATTGCCAGAGAAAGAGTAAGTTGGTATGCACCAGATGAGGGTAGCTTTAAATCAACTATGATGCCTCCTTTAATTCAAATAGTGGTTAGTGTGCAGTGAGACTTTTCGCTAGGAATTTCAAAGCAAAGTTTCAGATTGCTTTTCACAAGAAAGTATTAGCCCGACAGTTATGTACAGTAATAATGGGTCTTACTGCAATTGATAATTTTACGATTAAATATTACTTCACTTTGTTATAAATATCTGATATATCATTATCTAAAAAATATACAGATATTATTATGATGGTCTCAGTTGATGAATCAGTTAATCGATCAATCAAATCAATAATCAATCAGTTGAATTAGAGAGAATCAGTTCATCAATCAAAAGTTAAGAGAAGAACACAATTGCTCAAAAGTGATTTTTCTACGATTAAGAGTTAATCAAATCTCTAAAATAATCATCACGTTCTTTTAGAAAATTGTCTCACAAAAGTCATTCTCAGTAAAATCTCAAGATCCTATGTGCTAAGTACAGTTAGAGACATAAAAGTGTCTTCGTTATATTCTATGTACCCACACACATCCTAGTGTGTTGATGATTGCTTAAAAGATCTTGGTGTGTATCTCGGAGTATGTTGATCGTTAAAATGATTTAGTGGAAACGAAGAATCGATCAGTTTCACGAGGATGCTTGATTTATACTACAAGAGGTATATGATTCCTAACCTTGTATGTTATAAATTTTATATATAAATATATAATAAATTCTGACTGGTTGAAAAAGTTTTCAATAAATTTTTTATCGTAGTGTTGCGCAACTTTATTTTATTAAAAGATTTAGTTTTTATTAAAAATTTAATTTTTAAAATGACCACGCGCCGCGACGACCAACAAGTGATATCAGAGCGATTTTTATATATTTATATGTTAAGTGTTGTGTGAATTTTCTTGTATTATTCATATAATATGAATGAATGGATGATTATATTTTTTGAATATATAAAAAATAATGGATCATTAATTATATGGTGATTATTGGGTTAGGTTTTTTTCTTTTAATTTTTCCTTAGATCTTGTGTAAGCCGTTTTACGGCATAAGAATTTTTGTAATTGTATTTTGAATATTTATTATAATTATTCTGATTGCGAGAAGATGAAGAACACACGAGACGAACGACGGAGGAAAAAGAAAATTAATAGGAATTCTTAGAGAATTCTAGCGCCGGCACCGCTAGTATTCCAGCGGCGCCCAAGCCGCCGAAAAATTCTGTTCCATCGACGTCAGCGGTGGCTGGTGGCCGACAGAGGTTGACGGTAGGTGGTGGTCGTTGGCCAGCCACGGTGATGGTGGTTGGTGGAAACTATTATCACATTTGGAGATTTTTCATACAAATCTTGATACCAACCAACCCTATCACTGTAGGATTTTATGATAACCCTAAATCTATTAATTATCCTTTTAAATTTTGAAATTAATATAATTTTAAAATTAATTAATTATTTTTAAACTTACAAAAATTAGAATTTAATAGGTTGATTGAGTTTGACCCAATCAAATAAATTTTTTATTTGACTAAGTCAAAATCGACTATTTGAAAGGGATAGTTATAGAAATTAATTTTAATTAAGAAAAACCATTTTTCTTAATTAAATAGAATTTTGTTCAAAACTTGGAGATTATGAAGATGGACATTAGGAGGAGAAGGCAGTATTTGAGAAATATTATTTTTTTATTTTAAGGATTATATTTTAAAAATACCCAATAGTCACTCGGTCCATTATAATTTTATTTTCCATACATGAAAATCTTACATAGTTTTATTTGATCATACATCTCATCAGTAAAAATATGATTTATTAGGATTGTCCTAATATGTTATATGTATTGTTTTATAAAATCAATTGCATGTAAACTGCTGAGTTTTAATTAGTTAAAACTTGGTAATCACACCAGACTAATGGCTATACTAACCTTTAGGATAAACGGTTTTGGTAAAAGTATTTTATAAAAGTTTGATGAATATAATTAATTATTTCAACTAAGTTCAACTAATTATGACTTAGGCACTTTAGAATGTTAAATGAACTTAGACCAATAAGGTTGGTATAACTGATTATTAAATATTCATAGGGTTATTATTTTAACTAGTAATTAATTTAGAATTAATTAATTAGTTGAAAATGGAAACACATAATCCTAAAATAGTGAGTGGAAGAAGGTTGACATGTCAATGTAATATACAATCTCCATTATTAGTACAACACCCTGAAGTATAGTGAGGGTCTCGAGATGACTTTGTTTTCATCCCCCTAAGGAAGGTTTCGAAATGTACCAGCAAAAACCTTATTCCACTGTTAAAAGTAACAAGATGAGGAAGATCAATGGAAAGGGAAAAAGTAAGAACAAGAAAAGGAAGAAAGACAAGACATCACCAAAAGCCAAGAAGAACAAGAAAGATAGCAAGTCCAAGGAAAAATGTTTCCACTGTGGGGTTGAAGGTCATTGGAGGAGAAATTGTAACAAGTATCTCTCCGAGCTGAAAAAAAGATAAATATGATTTACTTGTACTTGAAACTTGTTTAGTGGAATATGATTTGTCATCCAAGATATTGGATTCAGGAGCCACTAACTATGCATGGTCTTCTTTGCATATGCTTGATTCGTCAAAGGAGCTGGCTGATGGCGGGTCGTTTTGAGAGTTGGCAGTGGTGCGCTCGGGTCAGCTAAAGTATTAGGGACAATCCGTTTACTTTTTTATATAATTATTTAGTTTTGAACAATGTTTATTATAATCTTGTATTTTCGAGAAATTTGATTTCTCTTTCATTTTTGCAAGAACAGTTATTGAAAGTTTCTTTTATTAATAAAGAGTTTATTATTTCAAAAAATGGATTCGATATTTGTCAAGCAAAAATTATAAACGGACTGTATATGCTTAAACTAACTAAACGTGCGTTAAATAATTTTGAATTATTTAAAGTAGCAAAACCTAAAAGTAACAAATGACAAAGAGTTTATTATGATGATGATAACAAATATCTTTGACATCTTAGATTGTGACATTTTAATTTAGATAAGTTAAACATGTTAACAAAGCATGATGCTTTGAGAGAACTAAAATTTGGAACACTTCATGTTTGTGAATCCTATCTAGATGGTAAAATGATCAAGAGACCTTTCACAGGAAATGGTCAAAGAGCCAAGGAACCACTTGAGCTAGTATATAGTGATGTCTGTGGACCGATCAATATATATGCTAGAGGTGGGTATGAGTATTTCGTTACTTTTATTGATGACTACTCAAGATATGGTAATACTTACCTAATGCAAAGAAAGTCTGAAACTTTTGAAAAATTTAAAAGACTTCAAAGCTGAGGCTGAAAAGCAGTTAAGTAAATCATTGAAAACTCTTTGATTCGATTGAGGCGGTGAATACTTAGATTTGAAATTTAAGGATTATTTGCTGGAGTGTGAAATCCTATCCCAACTCATCGCACCTGGTAGAGAGGAGAAATCAAACCTTATTGAATATGGTTAGGTCGTTATTAAGCTACTCATCATAGTCACTTACATTATTGGGATATGCACGACACACGACAACTTACATTTCAGAATGTAGTGCCATCTAAGTTTGTAAGCAAGACGCCTTTAAAGTTATGGAATGGCTCCAAATCTAGTTTGCGTCATTTCCGTATATGATGGTATCCAGCTCACGTTCTTAGATCTAAGGCCAGGATGTTAGACTCAAGGTCTGAGGCATGCATATTCATAGACTATGCTCCAGAGACTAGAGTTGGTACTTTTATAGTCACAATGATCAAAATGTCTTTATGTCGACAAATGCAATCTTCCTTGAGCATGACTATATGTAAAACTACAAACCTCATAGCAAAGTAGTTCTTGAGAAATTAACAGTTGATGAGATCAGACCACATTCAATTTTTATTGATAAATGACTAACCAGAGAAACCACAGTTCCTGCAAAGGAAACCCCAGTATAATGTCGTAGTGGGAGAGTTATGAGACAACCAGTTCTCTACAACCTAAAAACACATGTCGTAGTGTCACACACTGATAATGATGATCCATTATCGTATGAAGAAACAATGGATGATCTTAAAAATGAGAAATGGCAAGAAGCCATGAACCAGGAAATGGAATTTATGTATTCCAATTCCGTTTGGGAACTTATAGATTCACATGAAAATGTCAGACCCATTGCATGTAAATGAATCTTCAAGAAGAAAAGAGGTACAGATGGGAAAGTATAGACTTTCAAGGCACAATTAGTATCCAAGGGCTATACACAAAGAGAGGGAGTCGATAATGTAGAGACATTTCCTCTTTATGTGCTTGCCTCTCTTATAACTCCTCGGTTCCTTGGAATTTGCTATCACCCCACTGTTATTACAGTACATGATCAGTGGCTTGTCTATATCTAGAACTACTTCCAAATCAGAATAGAACTTTCTAAGCCATACTGCTTCTTTCGCAGCAACACAAGCCGCTATATATTCAGCTTCCATAGTGGAATCTACAATGCTGAATTGTTTAATAATTCTCCAGACTACAGCTCACCCACCTAGGATGAATACTGATCCAGATTTTAACTTTGAACTGTCTCTATCTGATTGAAAATTAGAATCAATGTATTTAGTGGGGTTCAGGTCTCCACTTGAATAAACAAGCATATAGTTTATCATTCTCCTAAGATATTTAAGAATGTGGTTTACTGCAATCTGGTATTACAAACCTTGATTCGATTGATAATCAATGACAATTCCCACTACATAATAGATGTCCAGTCTCATACACAACATGGCGTACATGAGACTTCCAACTGCTGAAGCATAGGGAACCTTTCTCATATCATCTTCCTCCTAAGATGTCTTAAGACATTGTTCCTTGGAGAGGGCAATTCCATGTCTGGACAGTTGTTGACCTTTCTTAGAATTCTCCATAGAGAATCTCTTTAACACCTTATCAATATAAGATGCCAGAGAAAGTGCCAAGAACTTGTTCTCTCTATCCCTTATGATTTGGATGCTTAGAACATAGCCCGCTTCTCCCAAATTTTTCATTTGAAATTTTTCAGCTAATCACTTCTTTACCTTGACAAATTTTCTACATCATTCCCAATGAGTAGAATATCATCAACATAAAAAACTAAGAAAATCATTATCTTATCTTTGGTATATTTATAAACACAAGCTTCGTCAACATTTTGCTCGAAACCATAAGACTTTATAATCTCATCAATGGTAAGATTTCAAGATCTAGATACTTACTTTAATCCATAAATAGATTTAAGCAACTTGCATACGTTCTAATCTTGCCATCTTTTGTACGAACCCTTCTGCTTATATCATATAGATGCTTTCTTCAAAAGAGTCATTCAGAAAAACTCTCTTGACGCCTATTTTCCATATCTCATAGTCAAAACTAGTGGCTATAAACAAAATGATATGAATGGATTTTAGCATGGCCACAAGGAAGAATGCTTTTCATAATCGACTCCATCCCTTTCTGCATAGCCCCTGGCTACTAACCGTGCCTTGAAAGTCTCTACTTCCTATATGTGTCTCTTTTCTTCTTAAAAATTCATTTACATCCAATGCACCTTACATCTTCAAGTCGATCTATAAGTTCCTAGACGGAATTAGATTACCTTACATCTTCAGGTTGATTTGCATATAGTCATGCTAAAAAAAGGTTACATTTGTCGATACAAACACATTTTGATCATTGTGACTATAAAAGTACCCACATCTAATCTCTAGAGAATAGCCAACGAATATGCATACCTCAAACCTTGAGTCTAACTTTCTGGTCTTGGGTCTAAGAAAGTGAGCTGGACACCCCCATATACGTAAATGACGCAAACTAGGTTTGGAGTCATTTCATAACTCTAAAGGCGTTTTGCTTACATCGACCTAACCATATCCGATAAGGTTCAGTTTCTCCTTTCTGCAACACTATTTTGATGTGGTGTTCCAGCTGTTGTAAGATGGGATAGGATTCCACACTCCAGCAAATAATCCTTGAATTCTAAATCCAAGTATTCACCACCTCGATCGGATCGAAGGGTTTTCAATGATTTATCTAATTGCTTTTCAGCTTCTGCCTTGATGTCTTTAAACTTTTCAAAAGTTTCAGACTTTCTATGCATTAGGTAACTATAACCATATCTTGAGTAGTCGTCAATGAACGTGACAAAATACTCATACCCACATCTAGCTTGTACATTGATCAGTCCACAAATATCACTATGTACTAAAGCAAGTGGTTCCTTCACTCTTTGAACCTTTTTGTGAAAGATCTCTTGATCATTTTACCCACTAGTCAGGATTCACAAACAGAAAAAATTCTAATTTTTAGCTCTCTCAAAGCACCATGCTTTGTTAACCTATTTAACATATCTAGATTAATATGTCTCAACCTAAGATGCCATAAATATGTGTTATCATCATGAGAAACTCTTTCTCGTATGTTATTCATAGGTTTTGCTACTTTAAATAATTTAGAATTATTTAATGCGCGTTCAGTCGGTTTAAGCATATACAATCCGTTTATAATTTTAGCATGACATATATCGAATCTATTCTCAAAAATAATAAACTCGCTATTAATGAAAGAAACTTCGAATAACTATTCTTGTAAAAATGAATGATAAATCAAATTCCTAAAAAAATCAGGAATATAATAAACATCATTCAAAACTAAGTAATTATATTAAAAAAGTAAACGGATTGTCCCTAATGCTTTAGCTGATACGAGCGCACCACTGCCAACTCTCAAATAACCTCGTCATCGGCCAGCTCCCTTGACGAATCAAACATCTGGAAAGAAGAACACACATGGTTAGTGGCTCCTGAATCAAGTATCTAGGATGACAAATCATATTCCACTAAACAATCTTGAGGTATAAGTAAATCATATTTACCTTTCTTTTTCAGCTCAGAGAGATACTTGTTACAGTTTTTCTTCCAATGACCCTCGACCCCACAGTGGAAACACTTTCCTTTGGACTTGCTGTCTTTCTTGTTCTCCTCGACTTTCGGCGATATCGTGGCTTTCTTTACTCTTTTGTTCTTACTCTTGTCTTTACCATTGTTCTTCTTCCTTTTCTTATTCTTAACAATATTGAAAAAATGCTTTTGCTCGACAATATTTGTCTCACCCTCTTTGGTCATTCTAAGGTTGAGTGACCCAAAAGTATGCAGTTTATTCAACAACTGGGTCATGTTCAATTCTAACTTATTCATAACATAGTTGGTCGTGAACGCAGAAAAAGTTGGTGTGAGCGACTCTAGTATGATGCTAACTTGAGTCCGCTCATCAATGGTCAACACATCTACTTCTGCCTCGTGCATTATGTTGATCATGTCCAAAATATGTTCTCGAACAGAAGTACCCTTCCTCTTCTTAGTTGTCATATAGTTCCTAGTAGCCTCATGACGACTTTGTTGGGACTGCTGCCCAAACATTGCCTATAAAGATTCTATAATCTCATAGGCAGTATCCATGATTTTATACTTGGTTCTTAGAACATCATTTATGCTCACAAGCATGTAGCACTTCGCTTGTTGTTTGATATGATCCAAGCATCATATTTGTCCCTAACATTCTTAGGAGAATTAGCAGCAGGCTCCTTAGGACATTTCTCAGTAAGAACGAACTTATAATTCTCACAAATCAGCATTAAGTTCATATTTGATTCCAACATACGAAATTATCACCATTCAATTGATCAAGAGCGAGTAAAGCAGTAACAGGGTTGCCCATGATAGACATATTATTGATGACTGAAATTTAAAACATACATGATTCAATATAATTGATAAATATCTAAAATTCGAAAAGTGAACATGATGCATGAATGAAATTTTAGCATTTACTAATCACGATAAAATAACCTAACGATTAATATGCCATCTTAAGGTCAGTCAGATTAACCTCAGACTGTCTATGAGATATTCTCATCCTTATTAATTAAAACTTAAAATATCTCATATTTTCTTTTTTAACAATAAGGTATCGCGTGTTCAGTCAAATCACAACTATCCACATAAAAGCTTAATTGTGACTTTGTGATGTTATCCATCATTTCGGATTTCATGACTTCATTTATAATATGTCGCCTTAGGGTCGGTCAAAACTAAACTACATCACTTCCTCCTATCTTCTTAAGAAGACCAATCTTGATATTGGTACAGCTCGAAACCTTCCTTAAGAGGATGAAAACAAAGCCATCTCAAGTCCCTCACTGCACCTCACAGTGTTGTACTAATGATGGAGATCATAAGTTACATTGACATCTCAACCTTCTCCCACTAACTATTTTAGGATAATGTGTTTCTATTCTAGCTAATCAATTAATTACTAGTTAAAAAATAACCTTATTAATATTTAATTATCAGTTAATCCAATCTCGTTGATCTAAGTTCCTTTAACTTTCTGAAACGCCTAAATCATAATTTATGAACTTAGATTAATTAATTAATTATATTAATCAAACTTTAATAAAATTTTTTTACTAAAGTCAGTTAACCTAAATGTTATTATAACTTTTAGTGTGGTGTGATTACCAAGTTTTAACTAGTTAAAACCTAGTAATTTACATGCAATTGATTTCATAAAACAATCCATATGAACATATAAGGACAATTCTAATAAATCATGTTTCTACATATGAGATGCATGATTAAATAAAACAGTGTGGGATTTTCATTTATGGCATATGATCGACTAATGTATAGACATGTTATCAAACATAACAATTAAATAATTAAATAAAATAACGATGGACCGAATGATTATTGGGTATTTTTAAATTACAATCATTGAAATAAATAAATAAAATTACAAAGCAAACTTCAAGAATATATATTTTCCAAATATTGCCTTCTCCTCTTGATTACAGGTGTAAGCAGTTCGGTTCTGCTCGGTTTAAGGGGTTTGACCGAGCCGAACCGAACATACCATTTTACACAATTAGCAACCGAACCGAACTATTCAATGTTCAAAAATTGAACCAAACCGAACCGCTAAAAAATAATAAAAACCAAACCGAACCGTAAGATGAAAAGCACAGTAGAAAAATTCATCAAATTTCAAGAAAATCTCAACCTAATTTCGAACTAATCTCAACGAAATCATCAACACATACAAAACCAATATCAGTCTCAACTAAGTCTTTGGTAGTTTGCATTTCACCTGAAAATACAAAATATTTACAGAAACAACAGAGAATACATGGAAAAAAGATTCAATTTAGGTCTTAGAAACACACAGGGATAGACAGAGAAAGTTAGAGACATTGAGAGAAAGAAACAGAGATAAAGATAGAGACGAGGCTAACTGATAAAGAGGGTGAGACTGCATGAAGTGAATGGGGGAATTAGGGAAATGGCTTATATAGAAGTGCGGTTCGGTTCGATTCGGTGTGGTTTTTTCACAAAAACCAAACAACAAACTGAACCATCCTATTTTTCTACTTCTGGAACCGAACTGAACCGTCAGAAGTGACAAAACCGCCCAAACCGACGCAGTTTGGTCCGGTTCGGTCGGTTTTTATGGTTTGGTTGGTTTTTCTTACACCACAAATTAGATATTTTGTCACACTTATCGATAATTCGTTATATATATATATATATATATATATATANATTCTTAATTAATTAATCACACATAATTATCTCATAATTATGTACTTGCCCCAAAATAAAAATTTCTTTGGAAGTTAGTCATTTTCTCATGTCCTGAAATATTTACACACTAGACAATGTAGTATAGAGGTGACTTGGGGACTATAAACTTATAATCCTAATCTCTAATAAACTAGATTATTAATTAAACTTTTTAATTAAATAATCTTATTTATTAATTCCATTATTACTCCACTATAAATATGGAATTGGACTTTTAGAGATTATAGAATGTATTAACAGAGTATTCTCATGTAGTCCACTAAAATAATCATTTCATATAGTTTTTCCTTTAATTATTAGTTCGTAAATTAGAATTGGTTAAAATTATCATTTTATCCTTCTAATTACCTTTTGATCCTTCAATAGTCATTTTCTCATGTCCTAAAATATTTACACACTAGACAACGTAGTATAGAGATGACTTGAGAATCATAAACCTATAATCATAATCTCCAATAAACTAGATTATTAAGTAAAGTCTTTAATTAAATAATTTTATTTATTAATTCTATTATTACTCCACTATAAATATGGAATTGTACTTTTAGAGATTATAGAATGTATTTACAGAGTATTCTCATGTAGTCCACTGACATAATTATTTCATTTAGTTATGTCCTTCAATTATTAGTTCGTAAATTAGAATTGGTCAAAATTATCATTTTACCTTTCTCATGTAATCTACTGACATAATCATTTCATACAGTTCTGTCCTTCAATTATTAGTTCGTAAATTAGAACTGGTCAAAATTATCATTTTACCCTTCTAATTACCTCTTGATCCTTAAGTATTATTAATCCACTAGTGAATGGCTAATTTATAATCTTATTATAAATTTGAGTTCAATAACCATTCAGTTCCAGAACTAACACTTAAGGGGACCAATATACGATTCGTTAAGAAAGCTTAGATTCTAAATTTTGCAAGATCATGTCTCTAGCCTCCCACCTCACTGAATCTTAAAAAAAGTCACTAGCCTGATTAACAAACAGACCTTAACGAGTGTATCAAAAGATCTAGTAAACATGCATAAGAGTTCATGACTACCCAAGACTCAGACTGATCTACATATGATCATCGAATTGATGTGTATTAAATCTTTATGATAAACGACATGTTAATAAAAATATTAATTCACATAGGTCATGTCAAATATAATTTTATTATATAAAGTATTTTCACTAAGATGTCTATCCACATCAATGATCTGGATCTTGATCATACACATTCATACTGCTTAGTGAACCATACTAGCAACCATTCATTAAAGATTTCATACTTTAATAGTTTGCTGACAATTTTAGTCATTATATATGATCTTAATGCTCTCGTATTAATACAAGATCATAGTCTTATTAATGAATATAGAATTTTCAGATATTTATATAAATTATTCAACAATAATTTAAAAGAACAATTATAAGAAAAATGTAATCCTCTTTAAATTTCATATCAAAATGTCAATACATGTACTTTGAGGGCATAACCCCCAACATAACCGTCGTTAATTCTATAAATCACGACGATTCTGTAACCGTTGTGAAAAGTCATGTTGGGACATGCATAACAACGACGGTTAGGAGGAACCATCATGATTAGAACCTACGACGATGTAAGGCAACCGTCGTAAAAGAAAGAAAAACAGTCATCGTATGTAACTTTTTCTCAACATTCTTCTGACGGTTGTGAAAACCGTCACAATTTTAACTACATAGGTAGCGTTAATGACGGTTTTGCAACCGTCATGATAGGTTTGGTGATGGTTAAAAACCGTGCAAAAGACTACAAAAACCATCACAGTTGACATGTTTTCTTGTAGTGAGTCGCGAGTAGATAAGCTGACCATAGGTATAATACCACGAGAGCATGTGGAATATCCCTTTCGACTGGAAATAATTAGGCTAGCGTATACTTAGTGCCACTAGCAACAGAATCCTAAGGGCATAGACCTATAGGTTTCCATACATTCTATGGCCTCTTGATTTTTTGAGGCGGTTCGAGAGCTCGGTGGGAGCGGAGGGTATTGGCGTGGCCTAATTGGGAGCTATTCTTTAAATGGACAGATTATGGTTGCGGGGTGTTCTACTTTGGACTTGTGCAATCTGGGGAGACGTGAGTCACCTTATATAGGGGGCTCCAGGAACGAGTATCATATATATGAATATATATGAATCGTACATGATATTTTCACTTAATACGACTCCTTATTTAATTCTAACGAAGTCATTGATCCTATTATTATATACAATATCATCCATATTAGTTATGGAATTCGAACCTATCTCTATTTATGATTTAGTTTTTTCTATATCATTGGACCTTATTTCAACATATTGATTTAGTCCTCATCCTTTATTATATATACATACATCCAAAACGTGAAAAGTTATCATTATTCATAGACCATGTAATATAATAAAACTACTATCCCACTGGGTTAATTTAAAAGGAGATCACGAAAATAAACATTTTTCTAGTTCTTTTTTAGACTATGTCATCAAATTAAGGTCTATTGAATTAGACAGCCATATAAATAATAAATATATGAAATAGAATTAATCAAATTCATTACGAAAAATTTCAAAATCATTAATTATTGATTTCATTTAGTGTTGTGCTAAAGCATCTCTTGTTATAAGTATAAAAAAATTGAGCAACTAGCATGACTCATTCACATTCCAATTGTCACATTAAAGTAAATTGAAAAAATGGGTGTTTTTGCATATATTCATATCAACCCAACTCTTAAATGGAACTTTGAAGTTTGTTTGAATTAGGAATCAATTTTCCATGATTGTTTTAAATTAAGAGTCGTATAGAGATAATAGTGGATAACACAGATTAATTGCTTAATCCATGACAACAAGGATAGATGGCCGATAATAAAACTATATAATATATTAGTTAAGGGTTGAGGGATACTTTTGCCAATTCCTCAACCGGACATTTGCAAGAACAAGTATTTTCATTGTCTGTCCAATATTTATTGCCACGGTAAACGTAAGTAATCAACCTTCTAATTAATTTGATATTATTAATTAGGTGATGGATCTGTTCGGAGTTCACAACTAACTGATTTATTAAGTAAAAGGTAAAGGGAAAAGAATTCCCTTTTATAAGTTTATTTACTTATGGAAAGAAAAATAATGGTGAGGTCCATTAAAATCTTCTTCGAGGAAAACCAACTCAATTTCCCCCTTCTTCTACCTTGGGAGTTCGGTTCTCTTCTCGGAGGGAATATCTCTAAAATTTAATGTTTTGAAATTTACCACTAAGTTTTAGATACAATAATAAAAAACCGTGCACTTTAATAAATTTACAATATAGTCATTCGCTTTTAATTAGCAAACTAAATCATCTATTTTAATGTGTGAATAAAAGAATGTTATAAATTATAGAATTAATTTATATTAAATATTTAGTAATTTATTTTCTTTCCTAACTACTTTAGTCAATATTAATGGCATAAAAACCTCTCTCGCTGAGAGTCTTGTTTCTCCTACTGTGAGAGTCTTTAACCCTAGTGGATTTCTTCCTCCCTAAATCGAATCATGGAGAGAATCTCCAACAAATAGCAAACTCTTTCACTAACACTACTAAAAAATGGGGTTAGATGACGGGTAAAACCTGTCATTATAACTCTATATTGACGACTGACCGACTGTCATCTATCAGACTATCATCTTTAGTCATTAAAAAACTGTCATTATAATGGTGTACAATGACGGAGAATCTCCTTCATCGTAGATACCGCGAAAAGTAGATAGATGACGGGGATTTCCCGTCATTTAAAGTTACTCCACGTATACTTTAGATGACGGGAAACCTCCGTCATCTTAGGTACCGTGAAAAGTAAATAAATGTCAGGGATTCTCCGTCATCTAATGTCTAAATTATTTGTTTTTTAAAAACTTCGCACGACAGATTTTTTATATACATTAAATTACTTGCTTCATACATATTGATTATAAAACAAATCATTTTAAACTTGAAAAAAGTATCTACAATGTTAAGAACACTATAATATAGATGTTGATAAGCTTAAAAAATTGATAGTAAAATACTTTGGAGTGTGATTGTAACAAACTAAGGGATTATAAACTCAATTTGCACAACATAATAGCAGTAAGCTAGCCTGTAAAAGCAACATTCACGACTTAGGCCAGTAATGTAAAATAAGTAGGAATAAGGGACAAGTATTATAAATAAATCTTTTATTCGTTAAGTTATGCACTTCTATATTATTGATATTGAGAAAGGAATAAAAAGAGATGGTATTGGCAGTGGGAAGAGAGAAATTTTGATTCGCAAAATGAAAGCCATTTTTTCATTTAAAGATGGTCAACATCCAAATGATCATGTCGTTTATAAGTACCATTGCTTCTCTTGCACTTAGCATGTCCTGATAATCATATCGGAGGAGCTTATCAAGAGAATCAATGGCCTGCATTTGAAGAATCAATGTCAATTGAAAAGAATTTGTGCATTTTGTAATGCTAGATGTTCAATCCCTAGTTAAAAGAAAGATAGGGTTACCTCTGGAGAAACTAGATGCTCGTTATTCGCATTAATAAACTTAGACCAGGGCTTCCTGTTGTGTCTGCAAAAGATAATTAGATGTATCAATATATGTTGAGCAATATGATTTCAAGCAATGATTATCATCACAAGGCAACAATTCTAAGGAAAAATTAAAGGATTAGAACATCATATATAGAAATTAAACAAATTCAACCTTCAACTAAAATCTAAATTGGTTCATGTAGAGAAACCAAACACACCTCCCAACAAGTGCATCAAGCTGAGGATCAAGCTCAAAATGATATTTATTCAGGTAAGCATTCAATTCATCAGTCTCAAGTACCTGAGAAATGCAAGACCACTAGAATCACATATCACAGAGAAAAGTACAACACTTATCTACAATAAAAGTGTTAACAAACTACATAGTATCTACATTATATTACCTTGCAACTTTGACAAGCTGGTTGTGATTGTCATGACCATAAATGAATGGCTCCTTGTGAAATATCTACATTAATATTGAGTTCAGTAAGCAAAGTGGAAAAACCAACACATAAATTTCATTTAAAAAATCACTAGCTTGACATGCATAAAACATAATCCTTACCATTCCAACAAACATGCGACCAAGACTCCACCTGTCCAAAGAGTAATCGTAATCTTACAAATCAACTAAAAGTTCAGGACCTTTGAAGTATCAAAGGATAAAAGAAAGACAAAAATTCAATATTTCCACCAAATTGTGCATACCTCGAAAGATGTATACAAGGTAATGATGGTCTTTATAATCCTAAAACATGCAAGTAAAATCAACAATTTAGCATGCCATATAAAACATGGCATCCTAGAGATAGCAGCATCTTCATGAATCATAGAATAAAGCAGGACGACATACTCTGTGTCAGTGTCAAGGGAATTAAAGTTACAACATGATTTCCTTTTTGAATAGCATTATATAAACATTTAAAAGAACTGAATCTATTTATTTTATTAAAACCATAAAACTATTGGCATCATAACAACTATTTATCGGTTACACGTAAATAGAGAGAAAATAGGAAACTATGGGAATGTACTAGGGCTACAAAGGGTCATTCCGAGGATCTAAAATGGCATGTGAGGAAAGGAGGAAAGGGGTAAGAAGAGCTCAATCAGTTGTTACACTGTGAATGAAGAATTTACGTTGATGTTATTAAAAGCATGCTTTTTTATATTTATGTTCAATGAAGAGAAATAATAGAAAGTTGCAAGCACTCGTATGCAAATTGCAACATTGAACTTATCTCGTTGGCTAAACTGCGATCTATATCGACATTCAGTTCAGGATTGACAGTGGCGAGTTTCATTGATAAAAACTGCAAAATTCAATATTGACTTCATAAATATGCAAAAAAGATTTCTACCCTTATATCCTCTAACATCATATTCTTAGAAACATTGAAGTAGCTATTGAAAAATGGGTTCATTAGTGACGTGTCTTAAACTTAAATAAGAAAATGACTGAAATTTAATAGATTGTAAAAATGGCCTATGTTGTGAGTACAAATTATCTACTATGTGTAAACAATTACATTTTATAGGTACATATTTCTATACAATTGTTATTTGAGGTATGTGGAATTGTACAATGATGTTTTTCCCGTAAAATTTTAAACATTTAAAAAACTTCGGTCATTTTTACAAATAAATTTTTTTTCTGGCTAATTGCTAAAACATTTTAAAAATTGACTATTCACTACAATATTGAAGGTATATATGATAATTAGACAGAGGTAACGATATACTATAAAGAACACCTTTTCAAAAAATATACAGTGAATTCACTTCAAAGTTCACTAAAAATATATTATACAAACTATTTAGGGGGAAAACATGAAAAAGTAATTCAAATTCAAGACAAATAGCCTATAACAGACTAGATTGCAAAATATTGTACCCCAACCTGTTGTTGTGGCGATTGCACATAATTGATAATTTTATCAAGTATTACAGCCTATCCCGTTATCTATCGACGTAAGGGATAGTTAACCGAATTAGTATCCAAAATCAACATGGGGAATCAAAGATTTCTTTGGGTTAAAAGGTTAAATATATAAAGAAACAAAGAATTACAAGAATACAAGGGGCATTAGCACATGTAAAGAAAGCAAGCACGACCCATTCCCTACTTCCCAATCTATTTCAAACACAATCAGAATGAGTTTCCAATTTCTTTGCAGTCTGAGATTTGTCTACGAAACTCTATCCCTTGTGTATATTATGCAATTAAAAATAGTCCTAACTATACCAGCTTTGAATTGTAACTAATAGTAGAAGACATATGTTAATGAAAAAAGAGCCCAACAAAACAGAATTCATGCTTTGTCTTTGACTATAAGAGCAAATGAATGTAGCATACCAAAGTGTCACACTAGCACATGCCTTAAAATTGTTGCTTTAGACTTTGATCTTAGCTTCTTGTTGCGTGGTGAATATGCAGGGATGTGGTAGTTTCTAAGCTTGAAGCTTTTATGACTGACCAATTGCATTTGCATTGTTATTATTAACATGTCCATAGCTCGACTTCTCTTGTAGAGACTAGCACATGCCTTAATAACTCCTTCGCAAAGATGCCATTAGAGTTAAAATTAATTCGTAGATTTGATAGTCTCTGCAAGAGAAGTTGAGGTATGGACATGTTAATAATAACAATGCAAATGCAATTGGTCAGTCATAAAAGCTTCAAGCTTAGAAACTACCACATCCATGCATATTCACCACGCAACAAGAAGCTAAGATCAAAGATCAAACCCTCAACCTCCACATCCTTTAAAGATGACAGACCATCGACCTCCACCTCTTTCATAGACCCTCGACATACCCTCGAGTCTTTCTTTCTCTCGTAGATCTCAAACCTCTGTCTCTCAAAGCTTCGTAAATCTCTCTCTCTCTCTCTCTCTCTCTCAAAGTTCTCTGTCTCTCACAGATCTTTCTCTCTTTCATAACACAACTCTCTCTCATGAAGTTTCTCTACCATTCTCGTCTCTCCCTCGTTTCAAATCTAGTTCTTGAAGAAGCATTTCTACCTTTCTCGTCTCTCCCTCATCTTAGATTTGAGATATTGCCTCTCTCCTCTCTCTCACTCATCCCAAATTTGAGACATTCTCAAAGCTTCTTTATTTTTGTCTTTGTTCAAACATTCGAGAGCCATATCTCGTTGCCACAGAAGAGTTGGTAATGGAGTTGGAAGCAGATCTAGTTGTTTTGGTTCTCTTCTCTCTCTCCCTCATTCCTGATCCAGCACTGCCTGTCCAAAGAAATATAAAACATAGTAAAAGTAATATTAGGATTAGATTGGTTATATAGGATGACATTTTCATAAATAAAATGAACTTTGAGGTCTTTTTACACCATCAAACAATGACGGTTGTTTTTCACTGTCATTATAAGAAGTTATAATGACAGCTCAAATATTAGCTGTCAAAATAAATAACACATTGATGATAACAACTAATTTTTGAGCTGTTATCTTACATAGATTACTCTATCTTTCACCATTTCTTTTAAGACTATCATTATATCATAGATGTGACTGTCATCTAAAATTAAAACTGTAGTAGCGTACGGGAAGCAGAAGACAAGGCTTTGGAGTTAGATGATTTTTCTGGAGAATTCTGTGGATCCTTCTCTCTGCCTACTCGTCAAAGTATCACAGAAGGTTGTCAACAAAAATATTTTCTGCAATGCGCTTCCTCTTATTTGGAATATCCCTAAGAAGGTCAGTCAGGAGCTTGGACCTAATCTTTTTCTGGCTTTATTTAGTCAACCTGTAGATAAACTCAGGGCCGTGAAAAATGAACCATGGAATTTTGATAAATCTCTAATTTTATTGGGGGACATTAATGGTTTTATACAACCTTTAGAAATTACGCTGAATGAAGTCAGTCTTTGGGTTCAAGTTCTAAATTTGCTCATTCTTTGCAAGAAACGGGACATTGGTAAAAGAATTGGTGATTGCATAGGTAAATTTCTAGACATTGATGAAGGGGCTGATGGTACATGTTGGGGGCATTTTCTAAGAATCAGAGTTCGTTATAATATTGCTCATCCTCTGCCAAGGGGGTTTAAAACTGAAGGTGCCCAACAACTCAGTTCCTCTATGAGTATATTTCCTATATGAGAGATTACCCGACTTTTGTTATTTACGCGGAAAGCTTGATCACATAAATAAGGATTGTGACATGGTGGTTGATGCCAATACCTACGGTCATTCCCGGCAGCTTCAATATGGGCCACGGCTTCGAGCAATTGAGAGGCCAAATTCCCCAAGACGACGACGGAAAGATCTTGATCCAGCTTCGTCCTCGTCAACGCCACCGAAAAAGGATTGTCTCTTGAGTAGTGTGGATCAGGAGGAGATGAGTAAAATGAACAATCCGTTGACCGGCAACCACGAATGGCTACTGTAGCAACTCTTAGTGGTGGTGGACTATCTCTCACGTCCCCTGTATGGAAGCTTCCACTCCCTTCTCCAACTTGTCAAGTCATGATACTGTGGGCCCGAAATCCAAAACTAAGGAAAAAAATATCTACACTTTTTGATATTGACAATGTGGTAACAACTCCATCGAAGAAAGAAGAGGTTGGTCTGTCTTCAACCATGGGCCATGAAAATCAAATGGAAATCTTGCCTTCTCAGCAACTGATATGCCTCCACAGAAGCTAAAATTAAAGCCCACTTACCCAACCAATTTATTAGCCCAATACTTCCTGCCAAACATAACTTAATTCTTGAATATTCTCCCCTTCAACGAAGACAAAAGGCTCTCAGTAATGCCGAGTACAGAGCTGAAGAGATCTTCAAAGCTTCACCACGGACCAAATTCAAAAGGAGAGCCTCCTCATCGACGTCCGGAGCTACCAAAAAATTCAGGTTGGTGACTAATGTTGATAGTTTTTCTCATTTTTCAGCAGCGGGTTCCGACGATCGGACCCGCGGCTCGCCATGAGTCTACTAAGATGGAACGCCCGGGGGTTAGGGAACCCACTGGCGGTCCGAGCTCTTCGGAGACTTGTCTCCGTCCAAGGTTCCGATTGTATCCTCCTACTTGAAACAAAATTGGACCCTGGGAGATTTAATTCTGTGAAAAATCAGCTTGGTTATATGAATGGTTTTGCTGTTGATAGAATTGGTCTGCGAGGGGACATGGCTCTAATTTGGAAGCAAGATTTTTCCTTCACTCTACAATCCTTTTCTGTTGGCCATATAGATGGAATGGTTACTAAACCCGATGGAACAACTTGGAGATTAACCGGTTTTTACGGCAACCCGGACTGAAACTTGAGAGATCAGTCTTGGGAAGCTTTAACACTCCTTGGTTAGTTCTAGGAGATTTTAATGAAATATTTTCGAGGACAGACAAACAAGGGGGCTCTTTGAGACAAGCTTCGACAATTGGCTGTTTCTGGGACTGTTTAGAGGACTGTGAGTTAATTGGCCTTTCCTATAGAGGTCCAACTCACACATGGACAAACAAGAGAGACGATACTGGCTTAATTTCTGAACGAATTGATATGGGCTTCGCAGACCAAAACTCTTCCCATTCCTCTCCATGGTGCCAGCCTTATACAGCCCCTTTGTCGAAGAAGATTCCGTTTAAAAAACCATTGGACTCAGGATATAGAGTGTCAATAAATTATCAGAGAAATCTTGCAGAAAGCTCGTCAAGGAAAAGATTCTCAGCATCTCCAAGGTTGGCTCAATGATTGTGCATCCGCTCTTTCCGCTTGGAGTAAACAAAATATGGTAGCCTCCCAGGACGGATACTGAATGCCAAGCCAAACTCGATGCCCTTTACCAAAACCCCCCTGATAAAAGAGAACGAAATCAAATAAAACACTATCATGAGGGGCTAGATAAGCTGCTGTTTCAAGAGGAAACTTATTGGGCTCAACGATCTTAGATGAATTGGCTCCTCCATGGTGACGCGAATACCAAATTCTTTCATGCCGAAGCATCAATGAGGCGATGAAAAATCAAATATTGAAACTCAAGGGGCTGATGGTTTTTGGGTTGATAACCACGGGGATCTGTGTAATCTAGCAGTAGCTTATTTTGAAGATCTATTCTCCTCGTCCAACCCAACTTGGAAGATCTGCCTGCAATCACCATAAATATTGAGCATAAGGTGACAGATGAAATGAATGCAGATCTAATTAAGCCTTACTGTGCCGCGGAGATAGAGCAAGCTGTCAAATCCATGCACCCCAAAAATGTCCTGGTCCAGACGGCTTCACACCAGCATTCTTTAAAAAATATTGGGATCTAGTTGGCAATGAGGAACTCTGGATTATACGGGAACATTGGGCTTAATCCAGATGAAATTATTGATCGGGCTTCCAATTTCCTACAGCAGTGGCTTGCGGTGCATCCTCTTCATTTGACTCGGCCAAGGAACTCCCAAAAAGCAATCTGCATTGGCAAAACCCCCAACCCAGGCTGAATGTATGACAATTCTTGAAGGACTTGATTTCGCCCCAAACAACATAAGGATTGTTTCTGTTGAGACGGATTTTCTCAAAGCTGATTCTGCTATTGCGTCAATCAAAACTCCTAGTAATGAGTTGGGGAAACTCATATTAATGAGTTGGGGAAT
Organism: Datisca glomerata; assembly: GCA_003255025.1. Lineage (NCBI taxonomy): Eukaryota > Viridiplantae > Streptophyta > Magnoliopsida > Cucurbitales > Datiscaceae > Datisca > Datisca glomerata. The sequence goes on from QANY01008715.1 coordinate 2,418,373, forward strand.
ATAATTATGGCTATTAAATCTTTGCTATATTTTCTGGGAATTGTAATGTTCTTCATATCTCTCGTGTCTGTAATGTTGTAGCTGATAGACTAGCTAGATATGCTTTTTCAATCTCTTCTTTGTATGTTCGTTGAACTTTGTTCCTCCTATTATTGAAGATCTTTGTACTCTTGGCTATGTTTGAGTTAATATTAATATCGTTGAAAAAAGTCAATATTAATGAACTCAATAATTTATTTTAATGATTTATTTAGTTATTGAAAAACATGTTTATTAGTTGTGAAGGATATATTACCATTTTAAATATAGTAAAAATAAGTGAGCATTAATTTCAATAATTATTTAAGTTGTTATCAATTGATTTTAATTAGTAATTTATCAAATTATTCAATTGAATTATTAGTAATCTATTTAATATTAAATTATACTAATTTATAGGTGGATGTAAAACAAGGATAAAATAATTCAAATCGATTTTTAATACATTATTTAATTTTAATATATTACAAAGAAATTAGAAAGTGTAATTTAGTCATGTATTTTGTAAAAGGTGCATTTTGATAAACAAATAATTCATTTTGATTCTTAACCGCTAGTAAAAACATCAATGACATTAAAAGTTATTTGTTATTCAAATTGCTGAGAGTTAAATAAATATATCATTGAAATTTATTATTCATTCATTTTTTTTCTAATTCCTTTTGAAATCTATTACGGTTTAGTAACCGTATTCATATTAATAATTTAGAACATGAAAAGTTCTTAACAATTGAATATTACTTTTGTTTTACAAATGATAGAATATGTTAGATTAAAAGAGAAAGTTATAGCCAAAACGGAGGTGTATCTATAATTTATCTGCAACATATATAAAAGCACTAAAAATTAGAGAAATATTTTTGGACGATAATATATTTATTAATAATTTAAATTATCTTATTTATCCATCAATTAATATGACAGGTCCCACATATTTTCTATAAAAAGTTAATTAGGATATATCGTCATAAAAACAAAAAAAACGTTTTGATTTTTTCGTACCATTTTTCTATTATTATTATAATTATTCACTCTTTGTTTCAAGTACACAAAAAAATAAAAGACTTATCTCTAATGCTCCTCTCCTCTACTTCCCATCCCACATAAAGTCTCTGCAATTCCAATCATCACATTTTATATTTTCACTAATTCTACCTGACNTATTTTAATAAGCTATGCCTTATCAGAAGGATTAGATTCATCACTAACTATTAATTTAATTCACTGAGCTAGGTTCTAAGAAAAAAAACTTTTTCACTAATTCTACCTGACTTTTGAACTATGACTTTTAAATTACACTTAGTTACTAAGAACCAATCATCAATGCAAATAATCTACCAAGAGTCCTAGTTTCTTAAAAAAAATTGTTACTAAGAACCAATCATCAATGCAAATATATATGTGCAATCGTCATTTGCATATGTAAAATTTTCTCTAGTAGCAACATTCCAACTGCACAAATCACGATAATAATTTATCTAACACAAACAACACTTGAATTTTCAAGTATCACTTACAGGTTATAGTATTACCTTTATCAATGGATGTGCCTTCGCATCCTCATTTTGATCTTCTGTGATTATTGGAATTCTTGTTTTTTTTTACTTCCTTCTTTACATTTGGAGCATCTTGTAAAATGATCCCATTCAAGATATCAAGCATAGATCCTCAACTGCTACAAATAATACACTGCCATTGGAAAAAGGAAAAAAGTTTAACGTGGAGGTAATTTCTCTAAAGAGCGAATTAGATGGTACTAAGTTCAATCTAATTATTACTATACAAGGTTAAAAAATGAAAACAACTCCAGCTTTTAGCATCTTAAGTTCACGAGAAAGAGAGACTGACTCTTATTCATTCCGGGCAAGCTTTCCTCTGTAAAAAATATGCACAATCAAGACTAGTGGAGATTGGTTAATTGAATCGAAAAAATAGCTCATAACCTCTCCATACAATACAGACAGAATTCAAAAATGAAAACCATAGGCAAAAAGTTACATAATGGTTACTAATTTTATGCAACAATATTTTTTCTTGACTGAAAATCTTGAAATTGACATGTCTAAGCATGACATACAGAGTAATTTTCAACTAACATTTAAAAGTTCATGCAAAACCGTGCACGTAAATTTCTAATCAAGAGGATTCAAACTCACCGATTGTAAAAAAACTCAAAACTCACCGATTGTAAGAACATAGATAATTTCATGCCTAGGAATCAGGAACACAAACCCTAATTAACTCAGATAAAACTCAAAATTCATAAAAATCACAAAAAACATACATGAATTTGAGAATGAAACGCTTACCTTCGATTCTGATCGGTGAAATCAAAGTAGAAGAGAGTTGGGAGACAGAGCTGCGCACAAAGCTGAGAGAGTGAGAGTTGTGTGTGAGAGAGGTTGCTGCGAGACATAGCTACGAGACAAGAGAGAGATGCGAGAGAAAGCCGTGAGAGAAAATTGCGAGAAAGAAACTGGGACAAAGCTAAAAGAGAGAGCTGCAAGAGAGCTTCACGAGAGAGAGCCTCTCGAGAGCGAGCTAAGAGAGAGCTTCGTAAAGAGCACGTTTTTCAGCTTTGGAGACCGAGAGAGAGTTGTGAGATAGAGAGAGACCTATTGAAGGGAGATGCGAGATTTGGGAATTTTTCATTAGGCGACATGTGACCAGCGTTGCTTTTTCATCGCTTTATGCTCTCAAACGTGATCGTTATGTAGATAAAAGTTATTAACATTCAACTGCCACAATGTAGATAAAACTAGAAACTATATATACAATACTATGTAAAATGATCTGATTTGACCACAATGGTTAAACAATAAGTCCACAATAAATTCACCAAATGGCTGTGGTGAGAAACAAATTACTATATCATAAAAACTCCACATAATCTAGTAAAAGATTAATCAGCAGATGTAGAACCACAACTTCTAAACCATGACGAGCAGTAAAAATTAACATATCAATGTAAAACAAATTTCAATTTTATTGGATCTGGTAAAGATACAACTTTTTTTTATAAATAAGTAATATGTATTAAGAAGAAACCCCGAGATAGAGTAATTACAACCACCTAACCTCACAGAGCTAAAAAGAGTGTGAACAAGCTATCCAAAAAATATCCCTAAGACGAATATTGAAAGACCTCCAACACAAAACAAAAACCTTGATTTTCAAAATCTTAATTACTACAAGACTAGAGTGTTTACATTGTCACATGCCATGAGTGAAACCAAACAAAATGATGAACTCTAAAGGAGGTTGACGAAAGTATTCAAGAGAACAAAATGGGTAAAGAAACAGTCTTAGGCTAGGATGCATACCTTATTTGTCTCTGACAGTTTCAGAATGGTGAGATGCTTTAGCTTGAGAGCTTGATCAGGGAAGTGCTAGAAAACAGAGCTACAACACTGAGCTGAAAGACAAAGAGGTGTAAGAGAGAGAGAGAGAGAGATAGAGAGTTGCGCACTACAACAAGATTCAATTTCATAACCATTTTGCTCAAATTCTGCACTTTCATCCCCTAACTATCATAGGGGATAATTATCCTTAATCTACATTTACAACATTACCCTCAGAAATGTTCATAGATTTCTATAATTCACTTTCCATTTCAAAATCATTTTTTCCATCTTATAATGAAATCAAAGAATTTTAAAGGATGAGAAGAGTACATACCGATCCATACAAAACCCATGATACACAGTTCCATAAGAACATGCAGAGTTAAAGGGAGTAGGAAACTAAAATCAGAGTAGCCAAGAAAATATCTACAACAGGCAGAATATAAATATGCACACACACTAAAGTTGATGCTTTGGAAGAATGCAGAAATGCCTCTTCCTTGTTACCTTTGCCCCTGCTAAAGAACTTGTACCCTACAAAGATAAGAAGACCCCAGCCAGATAGAGAAACAATTACAAACTGAAAAGTGAAAAGCAATAATTCTATCAAGATAAGTTGTCATATATATGATATCTGATTTTATTCAATAATAGCTCAGAGAGATCCTATAAGCTACATAATGAGGCAACTTTCATACGATTGTTAAATCTATGACAATTTACACAAACACCTATATAATTTAACAAATTGGAAAACCAAAGTTGTATTTCTTGATGCACAAGTAATGTCGATTAGCTCTATTGTAACATTTTTTTATCTATTCTTGGAATGACCAATGCTTTAACTATTGAGGACAAAGTCATAATGCTGGTGTCCAAGAGGTAAGTTTACTGATAAAAGAATATACAATATTCATAGTTAGAGGTAAGTTTATTGATAAAATAATATAAAATATTCATAGTTCTGTACTATTATTCCAAAGGAGGCTTAATTTTTTTTCTTTTCTTTATGTTTAATGATTTGCTTTTGTTTTGATTTGTTTCCAAGACACTATTGACTAAAGTTTTGCTGAAACACAAACTTGAATCTGAGTTTAGTAGGAAAAATACTCTGCAAGTGCAGGTTTTGATTTTTGCCAGAAAGAAAATCTAAGGAAACGAGTTGGTATGCTATGTGTCAAGCTTATGATTAGCAAAACAAGGAATGTGGTATGTTATGCAGAAGCAGGGGAAGACATACAAGAAATCGGGTGTTTTATTCAAAACTTATTGCATGCCCAAAAATCGAGAACACAGCCCTATTCAACTCATATAAAACTCAAAAATCAGGCAAAAAATCATTAAAATTAGATAAGAATTTGAGAATGAAACCCTTACTTTTATTCTGAGCTGCAAAATCGAAGTGGGAGAGAGCTAAGAGAGTGAGAGTTATGAGGGAGAGCTTGCTTCCATGAGAGAAACCTGCGATGAAGCTGAGAGATCTGTGAGAGAGATGAAAGATAGAAAGAGCTGAGAGAGAGATGTTCTCGAGAGCGGGCTTCGAGAAAGCTCATTGGTGAGCTTCGAGAGAGCTCGTTGGTGAGATTCGGGTGAGCTTTGAGATCGAGAGAGATAACTATTGTGAAAGAGCTCATTGGTGAGCTTTAAGAGAGCTCGTTGGGGAGCTTTGAGATCGAGAGAAACGGAGAGCTACTGTACTAAAAGAGAGACGCGGGTTCGGGGGAATTTTTCATTTGGTAAGAGAGACGCGAGTTTGGGCTAGGTGAAAATTTTTCACTCCGCGCTTTTTAGTTTTTTCTTGCGTTTTGGACCAAAATGTGGTGGTGTTATGCTATAACTACACATAATTGTTGTAGTGTTAGCATTAAGACCCCACTATGAGTTAGACAACGGCTTCTCAACCTCTTTACGCTACAACAAAAAAACTCTACGATAGCGGCTAAAAAACGCTATCATAGGGTTTCAATAACGTTTCTGAAAATACGATGTATACCGACATTATTAAAAGTCGGTTACCTATAATAGCATTTTTTTAAACGCTATAAAAAGCCTACGATAATATTTTTTAAACGGTATAAAATTCTTTTATAGCTTGTTAAATGCCATAAAATGTTTTTCATACCATTTAAAAAACACAAAGCCTTTCATAGCGTTTAAAAATGCTATAAAATTCCTTTCATAGTGTTTTATAAACGATGTAGTAGGTCTCTTATAGCATTTTATAAATGATATCGTAGGGTTTTCATAGCCTTTTATAAATGCTATCGTAGGTCTTTCATAGCATTTTTCATTACTTATTGTTTTTTTACTGTTACTAAATACTTACAATTGTACAAATATACAAATATAAGAAACTCATACTTACAATTATACAAATATAAAAAATAAATAACTTTTCAAAAAATATCACGAAATAACAAAATCACATATCATTTTATTTAATTAGTCAAAATTATTACATACTAATTGTCTATTAAAAATCACATCTCAAAATGATAATTACATATTGATTTTACATAGAGCAAGCAAAAGACATTTATCCAAAAAACTAAAATCTAGTATAAATTCATATCTATGTACTGAAGGTAGAGGTACCCTAGGAGGTCCACTTGGTGATTTTCCTTGGTGAGGAGGTGGTGGCGCAGGTAACTGTCTTGATGATGCTTCAGAACAAGAACAAAGTATTGTACCAAAGCATGGATGATTCATTTAGATGAAGGAGCAAACCTCATATTCCAAATAGTATAATCTAAATGATCAACAACTAAGAAATGACATATTAGATAAAGAAGTTCAGAATTAGTGGAAGACTTACAACATTCCATGATATAATATATTCGTTGGTGGAGAGTAATAAATGATCAACAACTAAGAAATGACCTATTAGATAAAGAAGTTCAGAATTAGTGGCAGACTTACAACATTCCATGATATAGTATAGTCGTTGGTGGAGAGCAACCAAATTCTGACGTTTAACTGCAAACCAAGTTTTTTATCTTCTGTCTCAAAATGAAACATTTAACAAACCACTACTACAGAAAGGGGATTAGATGATGGGTAAACCCGTCATTATAACCCTATATTGACGGCTGATCAACTGTCATCTATCGGGTTGTCATCTTTAGTCATTTAAAAAATCATCATTATAAGGGGGTGGAAATCCCAGTCATCGTTGGTACTGCGAAAATTAGATAGATGATGGGGAATCTCCGTCATCATAGTCAGCGCAAAAAGCATATAGATGACGAGATTGTCCCTCATCTTAGGTAAAAGAAAATAGATGGCGGAGAATCCCCGTCATCAAAAGTTCAAGAAAATAAAAAAATAAAATCTTTTATTTAATTAATTAAATTCCACTTTAGTACATATAATTTCAATACATATCGATACAATCTGGATAAAGGTTCCCAAAGCACCATAATCACCCCACATTGGAACATACCAGTCCAGAAAATCTTACCAACAACTAAAAAAATACATATTAAACAAAGAGAAGGTGGTGAAAGAAGAAAAAAGATAACTTACATTTCATTTATACCACTAACATTCAAACCAATAAAATCTAATATGAAAGAAGAGTATAACTATCAAGAACGGAAAATATAACAAGAAGAATAAAGGAGAAGTCTTGATGGACAAGAAACGAGAAGCTCAATACTAGAAAAAAATACTTTATGAGCAAAAAATGAGTGAACCAGAAACTGGAGGAATAAAATGTCAAAATCACCCTTACCGTGAAAGGACAGAGAGGTAGCAAAGTTGTATTAGATTCAAGAGCTAACATCTAGACAGTGTTTCAGAAAAATGATGATTTGCAAACTGTTACCTGATTGCGTAGCTTTTTCCTCATCTACCCGTATTAGTGACAACACAGAGGCTATTTCTTCATATACTACTTCCTTCGAATGGATTCCATCAATTTGTACTTAATCTAAGAAAATTAATTTAAACTAGAATGGAGGAATAAAAGTAATGTCTGACACTACACCGACACATAAGCGTAGGTGCAGGTCATGCAACAAATAGTCCAACCAACACCTTCTTCATTATGTTGAAGTATGTAGATAATTTGACTAATGCTTATGCAATACCCATCATTCAACATCATCTGGTTCCATCATACAAACATTGTGAAAAGAATCTTTAATGCATCGTTTCAGGTCTAGTAGAATATTTGGTTAAAGAAAGGAGACCTCCCTAAAGGCACTCCATACGCTACTAAGTTTATTTATATAAGAAACTTAACTTTTCATTAATATATGAAAATATACAAAAGAGGTCAAGAAACCCTTGAGCCTACTCAATTTACACTCTTCATACCCTCACTAAGTTATCAGCAGTCCTTTCCTGAATGCAGTTATTAAAGAAAAAAGTCTCACAGTATAATGGATGTCACGTTCAATGGCAGCATCAATTTTGGCAGCTTTATAATATTGATCACGAGGTCTTTCTGCAGGACTATATATAATGAGAGGAGTTCTCGCTTCATAAATAAGGATCGAATCAACCTCATCAATCACATAGTAATTGAAACCCCTCAAGACAAGTTCTTCAACACTCTATACATGCCAGAAACAACATTCAGTTACCATGCAAATGGCATTCTTCTAGATCTTAACAAAATGTAAGAACAATTACTGAACAAAAAATCAGATAAATCAAGATTTACTTTCCGTGGCTAGATTGTCTCTCAAGTGATCAAAACCAATCTCGCTATTACTGACATATGTGATGTCACACAAATATTTTTTCTTCTCTACTCACTTGTCATATACTTTGCTAACAAAAAAATCCTATTGTTACATGATGAAGGTACCTTATTCTGCACATTGAAAACAATTATAGGATGCCGAATAGATAACTTGGATGGACTATGAAAATATACCTTAGAAGTATATCAATAAATGGAAAATCCATCACAAGATAGAAGTTCATAAACATAGAAGAGAAGTTATATTAAAAAGGATTAACTCGCAAGGGCATTCTATATTAGTTGTCAACATCGAGACAACAAGAAGAGAGCATCCGCCTCGGTTTAATTATTATAACCCAATAATATGTCATTTCTCAAGGATTAGTTGTTGCAGGGATTCACGAAAAACTATGCACAATAATATTTAAAACATTATGAATGAGGTGAATATGATTATATGAACAAGTATCTTGAGGTAGATAGAGTAAAAAATAAATCCAAGGAAGTTAGAAAATTAGAACTTCAAGACTCAGACATTAACAAAAAATTTCAACCTCACAGTTGAGTGATAACAAATACTTTTTACTGATTAAAAATGACAAAAAAACAATAATTGAATTAGTCAAACACAGTACATAACATGAAGTAAAATAAAGGAATGAGACATACGTTGAATAAGGCCAACCTTCAGTCCAAGGAAGCGAGCAACTTGACCAACCCACTCACAGTCCCTTCGGGATAAATAATCATTACAGTGACAACATGAACTCCTTTCCCAGTCAAGGCATTCAAATAGGATGACAAATAGCAATAAGGGTCTTTCATTCTCCAGTCCTCATTTCAGCTATTTCTCCCTTATTAAGCACCATGCCGCCTAGGTGACAAAACTATGAAACATAAAAGCTATGCTTAAATCTTGAAAATTAGAATGGAAAAGAGAAAAATTAAAAGGTATGAGGAGGAAAGAAAAGGAAACTGATAAAGTAATGCAAATTCATCCTCTCTTATTTTCTTTACATATTCAAATGAAACTAAACAATATAGAATTAGTATCTCTAAATTTATTTATCTTTTCCATTTCTGGTGAAAGCTTATTAGTTTTAGATGCATAACATCCCACTCCACCCCAATCCCACCCTCAAGTGAAAGAAATCAAGAGATGTAGAACTTCTAAACCCGATAATTATGGGGTTATATGAACTGGAGAAAATACATGAGAGCGCCATAGATGCTCATATATTTTGAGAGTATGTACTAAATTCTTTACTCTTTTTATCAACTTCAGCGAATTAAAATGATTAACTAGAAATGTTTAGCTCCGTAACTTTTCATAATACAACAAAAGAGATCAAATGGAGTACATAGTTAAATAATATAGTTACGTATCAGTTGAACATCGAAGGGTCGAAGGCCTAAAATCCATTTTGAAGCCTCGCTCACAACTGCAAATGTTTCCTGTAACTTATTAATTTAGTGTGATTAAGAGGAGGGGGCATTTTCCTTCTACGCGAGATACATAGTTTCCTCCCAGAAATAGCCCCTCAAATCACCCATCTTTGAGAGCAGTCTTTGTCGTTTCTAAAAGATCTAAATGACCAACTAAGAATTGTGGAATAGCCCGTGGCCACACTCTCACCCCAAAACCAATGGATTCTCTGCATTGCTCCTTATAAGAATTTTTCTCAAATCTTGATCAACTGCTTCAACAAGTTCACTCTCTGTCTGACATCATAAAAGCACAAATATTCTCAAGAAAAATCTTGGTACAACACAATGCCACATAGGTAGAAGGTTAATAAAATTTACATCCAATCCAACTATTTATAAGTTAAAAGAAAAAGGAAGTCATTTTACTAAAAACAATCATAACGACGACCATCATAGCAAGCCAAAGATAAAAGATGTCACAATCAAACCATCGATGGTTTTTATATCTTATAACAGAAAATTCTTGTTCAAATTCACAGTGAGAATCTACGCTCGCAAGGAGAAATAGTAGAACAATTTAAAGGGAACAAAACTCTAGAAAATACGACGACGCCAACATAGTCTCAATATTAACAGACTATGATAGATCTCTCTCAACGATCCGCTCTAGGGTTATAGTACAAGAACTCATGCTCATTGTCAGCACGCAAAGTGATGAAAGCCGAGGCATAACACGTTGGCCGAAGCTTAGCCCATTGCCAAAGACATTGTTTTCCTTCACGATCCCGGTGAGTTTGTCCTTTCTTGTGACTATTCGAGAGAGAGATCGAGAGTGAGAGGGAGATCTAGAGTGAGAGAGAGAGATCTAGGGAGAGAGAGAGAGAGATAGAGATCGATAGAGAGAGATCGATCGAGAGAGATCAAGAGAGAGAGATCAATCGAGAGAGATAGAGAGAGATGTGGACTTTGGGTTCAAGTTCAAGAAAGGGAAAAAGAAGTGTAAAAGATGAAATTAGGGTGGCTTAAATAAGATAGCATTTTTGAAAATAGAATGAACTTTGGCTAATAAGCGAGTTTTTTATACTATAAAACGATGATAATTTATTTTCACACTGTCATCATAGGTAAGACATTTATGACAGTTAAGAAAAAACTGTCATATTATCAAAATTACATCACCCAACACATTTTTCCTTTGACAAGTTTTGCAAAACTATCATTGTACTGAATAGGTGGCTGTCATTGTATCCCATTTTTGTAGTAGTGACCAGCGAAGTTTATCTGAACAATGTCTTATAAAACCATAACAAAGCTTAAGTGACAGAGAATGTTCATAGCAATACTAAACCTTTCAAATCCATCTATTCTCTCACCCAAAAAAGAAGAAAAATAATAGATTAATAGGATACTCAGAATCGTTTAAATATTTGACACTAAATCTACTACCAAAATTTGGAGTTTAGCATGTAGTTCACTTTTTACGCATTAGTTGATGGTAGAATGATGGTCAAATAAGAAAAAACGATTGAGCTGATTCTTGAACCCTAAGATTTTTGTTCAATATTGAAGAGAGGTTGAAGGTGAGCGAGGTATGCGAGAGGTGAAAGAGAGAGAGTTGTGAGAGAGTAATTTTAGGCGGGGTTGAATTTTTGTCCCTGCACGCTAGCTTTCCCGAAAACTAGACAACCTCTCTTAGCATTTTGATAAAAAAAACGCGATCATTCTATGCTATTAAAGCACACATTTATTGTAGTATTCCAAATCCTCAAGAATTATGTGCAATTCATGGCTCTCTTCTTAGAAGTCATTACTTACAAGTAAACAAGCCTAGAATGGAATAGTTGTAATAGCAGCTTATATCAATAAAAATGACATACATGATTTACATTTTGAAAACAATGAAATATATACAAAAAGAAGAAAGAAACAAGCACAAGCATATGGAACATAGATCACCCAAAGTCAATGGGACAAAAAGCAAAACTATGTATTGCCAAAAGAAACCACAATATAATTAATCTATCATGTTAGCAGATTACCTATGAGAAATGCCGATGAGAAACATTAGGGAAACAAGATATGACAGCAATTGCTCAACGCAGCTGCCCTTACTGAAGGCACCTCATCATTATGAAAAGCATTCACCTAAGAAAGAAAATTGAGTACATATTATCTGTCCCATTTCATGTTTTACTTCCACAATGCTACAATAAATTAGCTGAAATTCTTCATAACTTCCAACCTCATGGTGACCACCACTGTCATATTTTTATCTATTGCTTATAGAAGTGTATATATGCACTGCGGGTACACCAGTTAATTACATGCAAATGCATATATGTACTGATCGGCATAGCTTGGTTCCAACATAGTTTAGCATAGTAAATGCATTCTAATGTTTGCCATGAGCTTTGAAGGTCATTTTTACCTGTAGTTATCTCTCATTTATCTCTGTATTGTAACAACTTCAGTCATTCAAATTGAGGTACTTAGACCAAAACTAATTTCTTGATATCGGTCACCCCTCAAAACTAAGGAGAACCAAAAAAAGTTATGTTCAAGTTCTCTTAATTATATATCAGTTGTCTAATTGAACCATGACTTGAGTAGTACATCCACTTTCAAATCAAACTAATAAGGTTATAAAGGTAATTTTCAATTAGGAAAAAAGGATGAAATGAAGACCACTTGTACTTCATCTAACTAGCACTAAGTGGATGGATAGAAAACCATTCACGAAAACCAGAAAGCTTAGTAATACTAGTTCTTGATCGGAAAGCCATCCTATTCTACAATAGCAAGAATCTGAAAGCAAAAACAAGGTCCATGTTAAAAGTATCTCCCTGGAATAACAAATCATGGTGCTGCCATGGGGACGACTCACACGGGTACCTCAGTAGCGGCACCTCAAGGTGTGCACCTCAACGGTGACACTCCATTGTGCGTCTCAGCGGACGCTCCATGATGCGTCTCAACGGTGGTACTTCATGGTACATCATTGATGGAAATACTCTCGAAACGCCTTAAGAGTTGCATTTCGCGGATAATTAACATTGAGATTGTCAACCCTCATGTACACAATCTAACAGTTATGTTAGGATCTTGTCGTTGGTTGTAGCTCTATCTTCTTACATGAAATATTATCTTAAAAAAATTAACCATGGTGTGTAATAAATTCAAAACAAAATTTCAGTCTCTATTTTCAACATAATGAGAGAGTTAATGCATAGGATCAGAGCTACTAGTGCAGATAGTCAAAATGAGACTCTTTACCTGTGTGTGATCTTGATTTTTATAAATTCTCCAATTTGCTATTAGAAAAGAGAGAGAGATGTCCAACGCATACAAGTAACGGATGTTTCCATATGAGCTTCTTTTTAGTGCCAAAATTACATTTGTACAGAGCAATTAGTAATTTCAATTAAAAGACTGAGATATATATGAGTTGAACTTATCATTAATCATAGAATTTTCAAGATTAGTATCAAATTTCGAGTCAACAGTATGAAGGTGGAATATTTCTTATCATATTCATTGTGTCACCATTTCGATATGAATATTTTATGATGTTACGTTTGTATAATCAAGGTTGTTGGACATTTACTAAATTTACTTTTTCTTTTCACAGGCAAAATCTACACTTCATAATTGGTTTAACATTTGTGTTGCTGTTTGAGAGGTACCCAAACCATCCATTGCCCTTACAAAATCACATCCATAAACATTTTTTGAGTCATCATAATGTACGGCTAAGAATTTCAACTGAAAAGACGACGTTTCTCTCTCCTATGCTATGTCTATTTCTCTCTCTTTGTACAAAGGAAATTTCTACATTTTGATCACAATGAGAATGGGGAATAGGAAGAAAGTCATTAATTATTTGGGTTGGTGGACGCTAGGACTTGAAAACGTATAACATGATAAAATCTTCTTTATGAGAGGTGGAATTGCTTAGGATAAAAGTTGTGGATAAAACCAAAAAAGGGAACCAACGATAGCAAATCGTTTAAGGAACCAAAAACCAAGAGAATCCAAACAGAAAAACACACTTCAATATATATATATATATTCACATTATTGCACTCACTAGTGCTACAAAAAAATCAGAATTTTATATTAACATAATTACAACACTAGCGTAGAAAGCACTTTTTGAGAACCCAATTCAAATTCACTTGGAAAAACATCACTAATTGTACAAATAAGCACACAAGGAATATACCTCTATAAAGAACAAACTTTTAAGACACTTTTGCCCTTAAATTATGATCCTTCCAAACTTTGTTTCTTAAACTTTTAATTATGAAATTTAGGTCATAGCTTACTATATTATTTCCATGGGTTTGCAACTTAAACCTGCTTGCAAAAACTAGTGGATTCATTAATTTCAACACAATCAGATAGAAATACCCTTTGTCACTTCCATAATAACTATAAGATACATTCTTCTTCCATAATAAAATGCGAAATTCAAATTATGCATGAAAATTTAAGAAAATGTGAGATCATATTTTAGAGATAAAGGGTCGTTATTTGTTATTAATTTTAGACGAACTGCAGTTGATTGACTAGCTTTTTATCAACTAGAATTTATTTCAAAAGAATAGTGGAGAAGACACATCATGAATGTCTTCTCCTACATCTTACAATGGGTTTTTTCTTTATAAATCAACCTAGAAACAACTCTAATATTTGCTATAGGAAGCGCTATAGTATTAGCAATGAAATTGCTACACCTATTTACCCAAATTAAGTTGCACCTAGATTGATTCAGGCTATTATTTGCCCCCTTTAATTTTATAAAAATTATAAATCTATCAAATATGCATATTATTTGCCCCTTTAATTTTATAAAAATAACAAAATTACATATTATTCATCTCATTTAAACTAGTAAAATTATCAAAATGTATACAATTAGCTCCCATTTGACTTATTTTTCCAGAAATAACCTTATGTTAAAATAATAAATGTAACATAAAATCTAAAAATATAATTTTATTTATTTTTAATTATTCCAAAATTTTGGCATGAATTTTAAAAAATATTGGCCCGTCTTAGAAGTAGCTAAAAACTTTATTAGCAAGCAAAAGTTTGAGGTTCTTAGTGTTAAAAGATTGTAGTTTGAGGGATAAATATGTAATTTAACAGAAAAACAAACCAAAAGAGAGCCTTATGCTTGATAGAAATTCAATTAAACCCAACCTCTATAAATGCATGAACCACCAAACCCATTTCATTTCACCACCTGATCTACCTCCATCAAGAAAAAATCACAATTAAATTTCACAAAATGAGGCCTCTGGGCAGCACCACCTCCTCCGCTGCTGCAGCAGCCAAAGTGCAGCTGTGGAAATCTCCAACACCTTACCTTTTTGGAGGCTTAGCTCTGATGCTGATACTCATAGTTGTGGCATTGATCATCTTGTCTTGCTCTTATCGGAAAAGATCTTCAGGTGATGATGGAGAGAAGAAACCAGCCATGGCCGCCATGAACAGAGTGCTTGAAAGGGAGCCTAAGATTGTTGTCATAATGGCCGGTGACGACATGCCCACTTACTTAGCTACTCCGGCCACTTCTCTGCCTTCTTCTACTGATCAATTAGACCAAAATTCAAAGTCCTCAGCTTAATTACTGTATTGAGTTTCTTTATTTTTCTTTCAAAGTTGGCGAGAATTTGTAAATCAGTGAGTCATGGGAATGAATTGGATATCTCCTTTTGGAACAACCATAATTTTGCTTAATCTTTTTATTTTATTTTTTGGGGTTCTGTTTTTCTTTTAACCTTTATTTATTTGTTCAAAATTTAGTAATTAATCGAGGTTCCATTATTATTATTGAGAGAAAAGTTATGAGGTTCAATTATGATTATTATTATTATTATTATTCAAATATTGAATGGTTTATTGGAACGAGTTGAGAATTTATTTTTCTCAAGAAAATAGTAGATACAACATGAGATTTGAACTTCTGATTTTGATGTTAAAAATCTCTCTTATTCCATTTCCATCAAATAATTAATCTCTTTAAAACTCAAGACTCTAGTGTGTTGTTCATATGGTGTATGTCCAGGTTCATCTTTGCCAACAAGCTAATTAATATACTATTGGAAACTCAAAGAAGCTTGCTTTATGCTTACCAAACCCTAATTTTATTAGGAATTGCTTTCGCATAGTTATGAATCTATATAGATCGATAATTATCAATTAAAAAAAGTAAGTTTATTTTAGAGAAGCTAAACCACGATATTAACAAGAAATTTTTATCAAAAGTCATTTGATAAACAAAATAATGATTTTAGGACCGCTCTCTGTTTTTAACGAAATTCAATCTTTTTATAAAAGAAAAGACTAAGTTACTATTCTAGTTTAATTTTTTCTAATTAAAATGAAAATTTTTACTAGATCATAATCTAACAATCTTAAATTTTAAGAATTTTTTTGGTTAGACCATAATCCCAGTAACATTTTGATCTCTCTAGGAGGCAAAAGACATCTAAAGCGAAGTGAGAACTCATCGATTCTCCTTCCCAATTCGGCACCTTGTTTTTTCATCAGGAGCCGACAGGAAACAATGTATTTGGGTTTGCAAATAACAAGTGTAGGTTTTATTTTGTTGGGTTGTTGAATTTAGTTTTGTATATGTCAGTGGACGCGGCGGCATGGAAACGCAAAAGAGAGTTAATGATGGTAATGAATGACCTTTGAAAAAGGTATATTTCATTTTGTTTTTGGGCACCAAAAAGAATGATGGATGGCAGACATCTGTGGTGCTAATTTCAATAGCCATTGAATTGATTTTCAGTTCCATTTTGAACTTATCCTCTGAATATTCCAGGCATTTTTTTTGAGTTTACCACTTCAACTAACTTTTTAAGCCAAGCTTGTAACTCCCTTACATACTTCAACATAACGGAAGTTTTGGATCCTTAGATCACTTAGGCTTTGTTTAGGCTTGTTTGGTAGGAGTTAATTCGAGTAAAAATATCTAATTTATAAAACATCTGATAATTTTTCTTTTTCTTTTTTTTATCATCCACAAATTTAATTAAGAAATATAATGTTACAAAATTTTCAAGCTGGTCTTGTATTCTCTCTTACAAGAAAGTTATCTTAAGTTCTTATTTTCAACTAGATCTACAATATCAATAGGTAAGACAAAAACTTTATCAGCATCATAGCTTTCATCATTGATATATTATAATATTTGACGTTCATACATGTAACTTTGTTTTGATTTTTGAGACATATAATTTTGAGGAAATTTGATGTCTTTCTAAATCTCTAAAATATGTAAAGATATCTCCAATTCACATGAATGGTAGATATAAAATTCTTCAGATATTACCATCATTATTTAGAATTTCACTTTTGTCCTTCTTTCTACTTACTTTCTCTCTTCTTTTTTACCTACCTTCACTACTGGAAAACCCGTTTTTTCCAATGATTTTTTTTTCCGACGTAAAAGAAATCACAGGGAAAAGTTTTAATTTTTGAAACTTTTCATAGCGGTTCATTAACCACCGGTTAAAACGACCGGTATAGATAATTTATCTAATATCAATACCGATGATTCTTTAAGCTATGTCGATAGTTATAAAACCGTCAGTATAGCTCATTAAAATTTTATTTATCAAAACGACGTCGTTTCAGGCTAGGGGTGATTTATCACCCTTAACCAGTGTGAGGTTTGCCATTAGAGTAGACTTGCACCTCCTCCCTCTCATAAATCACCTCTCCCTCTCAAAAAATTAAATGATTTTGCATGTACATTTGCAAGGTTATATAAGTTGAAAAAATAGTACACAACAATTGATTTACTGATTTAGAATTAAGAAAAAAATGGACAAATTAGAAAAGCCACACTACATGATTCCCAAGGGTATATTATGCCTGCCAAACATAATTATTTTCGCATTCTCCGTAATCATGTGTTTTCAAATGTTACCATATATGGTAATCAAATAGGGTAAACTTACATTCTAGGACACCCAATTCTACTTAATCAAATTCTCATCAGTTCAATCCTTTATAGGACATCTCAAATTCATGAAAACAAACACTCCTAGTAATATTCAGTAATGTAGCGTGACTCGTGTAAAATATGTATTTTATGTTTCTGTTTAATGGGTACATCAATTTGGCTATTGCTGAGAACATGCAAAGAAGAATTTATTAACATATAGGTAGTAGTTTTTGAGACGTGCATATTTATATGAATATTATTACTATGTGTTTACTTTTTTTTATATATGTGTTTTCAACGTGGGGGTAACTAGTGCAATGAGACAGTTACAAATACAGTTTTTAGATTCACTCAACTCAATGAAATTTTCTCATTCACTTTTATTTTTAATGCTCGTTAGATTACTATACATATAAAAATGACAATAGAATATATTAACTAAAGAAATTTCAGATTAATTTGAGACTTATTTTTTACTTTTAATTAGTGTTTTAAGATTTTTGATTAATAAGTAGGAAAGAAATGTCTTCAAATATGATCATTTACAAAAAAAAGTTAAATTTTTTATATAAATAATTGAGATAATAAATATAAAATAGTTAAAAAATACTTTTCATATGTATAATTAGGATAATAATAAATACATTAAAAGGATAATGTAGAAAATTAAAAATTGTTAGGGGTAGTATTGTCTAAATTTTTTTTTTAACTTCTGTACTTTTTATATATAGTAAAGATATATGAATGGTAGATGACGCACTGGACAGAATTGGATCATCTTTATCATTTTTTGATTGTTCATGGTAGACCAACAAAATAATGAAAAAGAAAGAAGAAAATTGTAGTGTATAGTTCATGTTAATGTCTTACATGTAAGAATGATCATTGTATTTTTTATATGCAAGAATGACTCTTTTAAGATTTAAAATTTTAAACGCGGTTGATAAGGTGGGTTGACGTAGTTGGTTAAGTCTCTATACTCATACTTTAGAAGGCATGAGTTTGAGTCATATCTCAAATTTTTCTATTAATCTATATGTAACTTTAACAAAAAAAATGTTTAAATGAAGTTGGTTTCTGTTAGGAATAACAAGGATATTTTTAATTTTAGTATTTCATCCACTATAGAAGATTAGTTAGTTATGTTTACAACTATTACTTTTCATGAGTTATTTTTACCTATTATTTATGTAATAAGATCATTCCTATCACAAACTAACAAAAGGTAGAGTAAAATTGACCTTGTGTGGTTGTCCAAACAGAGGATTTTGATCCAAATGATTATGATTTATGGTCTTTTTTTAATTCAGACAAGTTTATAGTGGGCAGGATCGCTCTAATCCACGGAAACAGATTGGTTGTGTGGATTGAATTGAGACTTTCTTTTCGTCATCTTGTTTTTTTCCCTCTTTTCTTCAATGTGGATTGGATTTGATCAATCCATTCAGTCATCATAAACAGTGAACAATGGATTGGATTGAAATCCTCAACAGGAAAAGTGAATAGTACTTCACATATATCTCTATTAATGAAAACAATTTTTTTTTATAAAGTGAAAGGACTCAGAAAAAAATATATATTTACAATCATATGCAGAAACTGGTACTGGAAAATCATTAACCGAAAACCGGACAATCATCATGTACAAACCTTGCTAACGTTATTTAAACCCAAGAAAACTCTCATGAATGATAAATAATAATGAATTACATCAAATGAAATGAAAAAGATCAAAAGGAAATATTTTGAACAACAATCTCATTTGTAAGACGAAGAAAAAGAGATTCTCAAAAAGATAGTCATTGTGAAACAGAAACAAAGCAGAAAAGGCCTCCAAAGCACAACACAAACAACTTGGCGATTGAACAAGAGGGGGTAAAATGGGCACAAAATGCTGGTGTTACAAGCTCAGCCAACAAGAGTTGAGAAAGCATAAATTATTAGTAATAATGAAGAGTTCTTACTAAGTGATCAGATAACGATGATG
This sequence comes from Datisca glomerata, assembly GCA_003255025.1. Lineage (NCBI taxonomy): Eukaryota > Viridiplantae > Streptophyta > Magnoliopsida > Cucurbitales > Datiscaceae > Datisca > Datisca glomerata. The sequence continues at coordinate 2,437,830 of QANY01008715.1, forward strand.
AGAAGAATTTAGTCCTTCAACTGTTTTGCTATCTTAAACCATTCAGTGTGGAAAGATCCTTCCATGTCGATCCTTTCGTATGTGTGGGCGCCAAAATAATCCCGTTGAGCTTGGACCAAGTTGGCAGGCAGTCTTCCCCTTCTGTATGTGTCGAAATAAGCAAGACTTGCTGACATGCCGGGAGTGCTTATTCCTGAGTTAATAGCAAGGCTCACAACTCTTCGCCATGCAGACTGTCGTTCGATTATTTCCTTTGCAAACTCTGTGTCCACAAGAAGATTCGAAAGGTCAGCGTTTCTGTCGTAAGCCTGCTTGATCCTATCGAGGAACACGGCTCGGATAATGCAACCACCCTTCCAGATTCTGGCCAGTTCCCCTAACTTTAGCCCCCATCCCTTCTCAATACTCTTGGCACGGATAAGATTCATCCCCTGTGCATAGCTACATATTTTGGAAGCGTAAAGAGCTTGTCTCACATCATCGATCAACTTCTCCTTGTCCACCTCTGGGGCCGTGGAAATATCATTAAAGCCACCTGATTTAAAGAATTTAGCAGCTTCTACCCTCTCTTCCTTTAACCCACTAAGGAATCGTGCATCTAGAGAAGAAGCAATGGTAGGAGCTGCAACTGAGAGCTCAGCAGCTTGCTGAACAGTCCATTTACCAGTTCCCTTCATGCCGGTCTTGTCCAAGACCTTGTCAACCAAATATCCATCTCCCTTGTCATCCTTAATTCCAAAAATATCAGCAGTGATTTCAATCAAGAAACTTAGGAGCTCCCCTTTGTTCCATTCGGAGAAAACTCTTTGAAGTTCCTCATTGGACAACTTTCCCACTGATTTCAATACATCATAGGCCTCGGCAATTAGCTGCATATCACCATATTCAATCCCATTATGGATCATCTTAACAAAGTTACCTGATCCACCATTTCCGATATAAGTCACACAAGGGCCGCTATCAGGTACTTGAGCTGCCACCTTAAGAAGAATGTCTTGGATGTATTTGTAAGCCTCGTAAGACCCTCCAGGCATCAAAGAAGGACCATTTCGAGCACCCTCTTCACCACCCGAAACTCCCATTCCAAGGTAGAGAAGACCCAATTCAGCCATAGCTTTTTCTCTCCTCTCAGTGTTCTCGTACCATTCATTACCACCATCAATAATACAATCACCCTTCTCCAGGTAAGCAGAGAGGGTCTTAATGGTCTGATCAACAGGCGCCCCTGCCTTAACAAGCATGATTATGACCCGAGGTTTTTGAATGGACTGAACAAAAGCTTCAGGATCATGGAAGCCATATAGAGGAAGATCTCCTTCTGCTTTAGCTCGTTCAACTGTCTCGTCAACCTTGGAGGAAGTTCGATTATATACAGATATCGGGAAGCCTTTCTCTGCGATATTGAGTGCCAGATTTTGTCCCATAACAGCAAGACCAGCCAACCCAATACGTGTAGGCTTTTCCAATGGAGCCATTTTTTTGTCTGTTTCAATTTTAGGCTGACAGTGAGATGCAATCCATGCGTAGGCAGGAAAACGAGAAATAACTTGTATGAAGATGATTATAGGATTAGATGCTAATTGCAATTGTTCAAGTTTTAAAAAAATGAGATAAGTTACAAATACTAATTACTCAAACAAAACTATTTGGTTCCCTGAACAAGATCCGCCAACTGGAAAAAAACCTTAAACGAATTAGATTAAATCCCAATTATATGATTGCTCCACCTATATTACCTCTAACTAACAGAATAAGTAGATACATCGCTCTTTAGATCCGACAAGAAAATGTTTATCGATGAAGATCATAATAATGATATTTATAGTAGTCATAATAATAAGTACGTAATCGTGGCCATCAAGTGTCAACATTCAACGACAAGCTTACTTGCGGAGAACTAGCACAATACACATTGACCCATTAACGTTGAAAGTTTGCCTCAAGTAATGAAACTACAGCGAACTCTTAAGTTCAACATAACAGTACTTTAAAAGTCGTTGATCCGAATTAAATTTGTAATTACCAGCAAGATCATGCACAGACACGCAAACCCAATTGGAGAAATTAAAGGCTATCATTGTAGAAAATGAAAAGACGAATCTAGATTTGCGAATGCAAATTAAAGGCCAAATATTCTAATGCCAGCTTGAATACCCAAAATCATCGAAGATGAAAATATAAAATAGCTTGTTGTATAGAAGAAATCAGAGATTGAAATCATCAATTACAACTTCATATACATCTAAGAAAGCATTGAGAGCAGAAATGGTGAAACCGAATCCTTACCTAAAAGTTCTTTGTTTTCCGATTGATAAAAATGAACAAGAATTTTTTCAAGAAATGAAGCAAAACCCAATGAATGAGGGATCTGAGTTTTCCGGAGAGCGGCTTAAATAATTTGATGAGAGAAGAAAAACCCAAAAATTTGGAACTTAAAGCTGGTCAAGAAATGCAACCTACCGGTAGGTGGGACTTGGGAGAAAACCCCCAAAAAGAATATCAATGGAACAACGTGAGGTGGCCAAATCGAGGCTGTCAAAATTGTCCGCCATCTTTGACGAACGTCGTATACCGTTGATTTGTATGAATAAGATTTGAACAACGTGCATTTCTTGCTGAATGCTGAAAATCAATATGAAATATAAAAGAGAAACACAAAGTTGGTAAACAATTTTTTTGCAAACTAATTATTATTGATAAAAAAATTTTCGTTTCTTTATAAAAATGATTTTCCAATATTTTTCTTTATATTAATGAACTTTGAAAATTTTAATTGTAAGAAGGACCGTTATTGGTCTATTTCTTATACCCATTTCATTTTATTTATCGTTAAAATCCTTTTAATTTTATAATAGATTATTTTAACAAAAAATATAAGAAAAATCAATTTTTTAGTTTAAACTGTAAAAATGTGACCGAAAAACTTATTTTGTTTTTTGGTAAAATATGGTCAAAATTGGTCAAGTAAATAATCTATATACAAATATCACATAGATGTAAATAAACTATTTACATTATTCCAGTAATTTTCGAAAAAAAATCCAATCATTTTAATAGTTTGAACTGAAAAGTTAACTATTTTTACGGTTCTCCCTTATTCCAAATTCTTTTAATCAACTTGAAATTCTACGAGGCATGTATCACAGCCTAACTTTCTCAATTCTCAATTCTATATAATTTGTAGAACTACAAGTTAATGTAGATAGTCTTATTTTGTATTTATGTTTTGAAAAGAAAATTTTGACTATGATATTTTTTTTCAACACTAGAACAACCTTGTATGGGCATTTTACGAACGATAATTAATATATGCCTAAATCCCTCCAAATCAAATCTTTATCATTGAGATCATCCAATCTAGCATGATGGAAGGTGATTCAATGATTACACCTTCTAATGAGCAGGTATTTCATAATCTTATCCTTGATTAATTTTGTATAACATTAATGGAAGTTTATGGTACCGGAGAACTACAGAATGACCCAACATTAATATATAGGATTAATATCATTAAACTCTTATACTTTCATTCAAAATTAGTTTACCATCTAAATTTTAACTTCTTCCCAGTTGGTCTATAAACTTTCTTCATCCATTAATAACTCATTGGCCCGAAAAATTGGTGTAAATTCCGTTTAAATAGTAATGTGTCGTATACGTAACTACTATATTCCCAATATACCCCCATTCATTATGAACCCCTCATCCCATGTTCTTTGACTGGTATCTAATCTTTCTTCATCAATCAAAATAACCTCATTGACACAAAAAATCGTTGTAAACTCCATTTAACGGCAGGTGACCGCTACAATTCCTAATATACCCCTATTTTTTTGGTTTCATGCAAAAATAGTTTTGTGGCTAGATGTAGGCCATTAATTTATTTTTGTCATCTCAAAAGATTTTGAGAATGTATTGTTAGTTGTTATTGGGATAGATGATAATGATAACACGTATCCAATTTGTTATATTACTGAAAAGTATAAAACAAAGGAGACTCTGAAGTGGGTTGTGGAGTTGTTGTTGGGAGAGATTGGTGTTGATGGCCTATCCCCCACATTGATGTGAGATAAAAAAAATGTTTAATAGAAACTTTGAAGGAGGTGACAAAGTTTGTGTTTATAATTTTTATGGCAATTACAGAAAACTTTTTCTATGTAAGTTGTTAAAAGGCTTTATATGGAGTGCAGTTAGGCTACCACTGAGAGGTAGTTTAGTCAAGTTATGAGGTAGTTTAGTCAAGTTATGAATCATATAAAGAATGATGAATGTGAGTGTGCTAGAAAAATAGACAGCTTCCTCTTAGTCTAAGCATACCTTTTACCCGATGTTAAGTGTAATGCAATCATTGACAATGTAGCTTAATTATACATGTGCCGAGATGTCCTTAATGGATCTCTTAAACTAAAATAATAAAACCTTTTAACCCTCTAGAAATCGAAGCACTATTTCATTAAGTGACCAATTCTAAAAATAAACTGTAAAAAATTCGTTGAAAGTTTAGTAAGAAAAATTGCCTAATTACTTGAATGATATTCATAATAATTGCAAGTGTACAATATCGTTCAACTAATATAATAATCAAAAGAGTATTATTCACAGAGACCAAAATAATCCATTAAATACTATTATAATTTATTTTTCTACTAAAGACCTAATTAAAGAAAAAATATGATAGTAAATGAGATCTAAATATGCAACTAATGAAGTAACAGATAAAATAAATTATATTATGCAACTAATGAAGTAACAGATAAAATAAATTATATTATGCAACTAATAAAGTAACAGATAAAATAAATTATATTAAAGAATACTAGACACCAATTTCACCATAGTTAAATTATCCCTATATATTTCTAATGAATTAATTAAATATCTTAGCCCAACATGTTGCTAATTATTTCCTTAATTCTTAGTAATATTCTATTCCTAGATATATCAATTATATTTTCATTCCCATCCATCCATTCTATTCCTAGATTTGAATTTAGATGGTGAAAACTATTTTTTATTTAAAGGAAACATGTAGTGATTACGTAAATCATAATCTCATCTTGCAATTGAATCGGGGAGTTCATGATATTTATTTCAAAAAATTACCACTGAAAACACAAAAATCAAACCATCCCAAGACTAAACTCAACAATGCACTCAATGTGTAAAAACAATATAATGGCCATGCAATGCAAAGCAGAGTTGCCTTCCAATAAACGCTTAGTTTAGAGTCATCAACTTCACTTCGTGCGATTGATCTACCTCGAATCTAGAAGAGGTATTGAAACCTTTTGAGTATCAAAATTAGCTTCTAGGTAAAGTTTCATTCTTTGTCCATTAGGGTTGACACTATAGAGATAATCAACATAAATATAAAATAAGGTAAAGGTGTAGACGAAAAAATCACTTAAGAAATAAGTAGAAAAAAATCTCAAGTTTATTCAATCAATACTAAATAAATAATAGTAGAATAAACAAGCTTAATCCCTTTTTTTTTTGTTCATAGATTTTCAAGAAAAAACACCTCATATAAAATTATTGAATCTAGAGTTCTACCAACTGAGCTATAGCCTTTGTGCTTGTGATATATATCATGTAGATAATTTCTTGTCTTTCTTTTACAGTTTTTTATTAATATAAAAACAGAACTATACGAGATATATTATATCCATATGTACAGATATCATCATCTACATCTAGAAAGTCGTATGCTTTAGTACAAAAATGGGATCCCTAGTGGCTAGAGACAAGAGTTTAATTCACACTCCATGTTTTGAGATATATTTACCAATCAATAGTTCATTATCTAATAGATTTTTCCGTTTGACTGCCTCCATTATGTTGTTGCTACCAAACACCAAATTTTTTTTATTTAAGTTTCATTCTTTGTCCATTAACTTTGAACACTATGCCCATCGTGTCATAACGTATCTCAACTGATCTGTAGGGGAAAACTTTGACAACGAAGGGTAGGAACCACCTTGAGCACAACTTCTCAGAAAATAGCTTTAAACAGGAGTTCAAGAGAAAAATTTTATGTCCAACAAAGAACTCTCTGCTCAATATACATTGGTCATGCCAATATTTGAGTTCTTTCTTTGTAGATACAAGCACTCTTATAAGAATGATTATGGAATTCCTCCTTCTCATGAAGTTGTAGAGCTATCTTTTTTTTCCTGTTTTTTCAATGCTCGACATGGGCTTTTGGGTGCGACACCTATATGCTCAAACTCCCATTGGAGTCTCAGAGGTGTGTATTACGTCCTTGACTCCATATAATTGACTAACTCCATAAATTACTGATCGTCTTTGATCATCTCACACTCATTTACTTGGATCTTTAGAATATGAGTAGAGAAGCATTGAACATCAATTTGATCTATTACCTCCAGTCTGAAGTAATATTCAGAATCTGGTGGATATTTGGTAGCATCAAATACATAGAACTCTACTTCTTGATCCCCCACTCTTAGAATCAATGAATCACTTTTTACGTCAATCAGTGTTCATCCTGTGATAAAAAATGGCCTCCCTAAAACAATAAGATTTTTTAAAATTTTGTGTCCTTGTTCTTACGGATATGTGAGGGAATGAAATAGGAGGCACATATGGCTTGTGATTAAGTGGGACACAATCTATGTCGGCAATAGCATGTTCAGGTTCTGCCAACTGGTCTATAGCTGGTGGAATAGATTCTGCAACAATATCTCTCACATGCTTCCAACTGTCTTGACTTCTCTTCCTTTTCTTCGTGTTATAGCCTTTACATGCTCTTGTCTTTTGGATTGACTTCTAGATTGGCTAGGCAATACTTCTTTTCTTTTTTTTTTGCCTCCCATTAAGTGCTTCAGAAAGTTACCCCACTTGAACCTCTAAATTTTGGATAGTAGTTGCTTGGTCGGAGACTCGTGTCAGTTTTGTTCATGAACTGAGTGGTGGCATTGACAAATTTTGAAATGTTTTCCTCCCATCCTTTTTTTTCTTAAACTTGAAATCATTCACCTTGAAGAGATGTACAACATTTTGTGAAGTTCCTGGTCATGCCACTATTTATTGACCCCCAAGGGGTTGATTTTCTAGAATTCTTGCAAGAACAAGAAAACTTGGTGAACACCTATAGATGGCCTACCAATGATCCATTTCTTAACACATATAATCGGGATGGCAAAGGCATCCTAATTTCTCATGAAAGAATAATAAAAAATGCACAGAAACCCCACGAGGATTTCAAGTTCTTGCAAGAATTCTAGAAAAATTTAAAGAAACAAAGAGATGAACAAGAAAAAGATATTGAATAAAATAACGATAAGATGACCCTTGTACTTAATGAAACAATGATAGACATTGATATTCTAACAATTCTAACATCACCATCATGCATCCTCCTCCCTGTGGCTAAGGAGTCATTGAAGAACATCTCAGGATGAAAGTCTTCCGCTACATGTTGAAAGACAACACAAAGACGTGGTTGAACCCTTTGAGGCCTAGATCATTGACAAGCTAGACAAAAATTCAGAATAAGTTCTTGAAAAATTTATAATCAACCCAAAAGACTGAGGCATTGAGGGATAAGAGACCCAATATCTTTAACCCATGTGTTAGTTGAAGATCGAGTATAAATCATTCACCTTGAAGAGGAAATGAGAGAGTGAGGAATGCACTAAAATAATTAAATAATAGAAAATAAAAGTATGATGACGATAAAAATAATAAATAGCTAAGGAAGAAAAATTAATTGATTAATTAACTAGACTAAAATTAGAAAATAAATCATACCACTCTAATTGACTAAACCAATCCCCAACAATAACGTTAAAAACTTGATACAGATGATTATAAATGTACAATATCTTTCAAGTAATATAATATTAAGAAATGTATCGTTCCCACAGAGTATCTTTATTGATTTATGAGAAACATGAAATAATTACAAAAACTAATGGTTAATAGTCTTATCTTTTGATTGAACTATTTAGTTCATGATATTTATTTCAAAAAGTTATTTTTTAGATATCTCCTTCCCGTCTCAATCTAGACCTTCAAAATAATCAATTAGTAATCAAATAATTGAAAGCATTCAGCAAAAAGATAAATATTAAACATGTAACGAACAAGATAAAATTAAAATTACATTAGAATAATTTAAGGACTTCATAACTAGGCTACATGGTAGTCCTAGTGTTAGAAAAATTAGTTCATTACGAATAATAGAAAAATTACAAGGAAGATGAAGAAAAAAGAAAAAATAGATGAGAAGCCTTCTATTCTCTACCCTATGAGAAGTCTAGGTCTACGTCCCCTCCCTTATATAAGAGAAATTATTTGGTCTATCGGTCACAATGTGACTTGGGCTCCACGTTCTTTAAATCTAATTCATTGATTCAGATTTGTATGGTCTGTTTTGTGTAATATGAAAATAAAATAACTAAACTTATTTTTTTAAATTAAAATAGATCTGAACCATTGATATTTTAATCCGACGATCATGACTAGCGTTGTGGTGAGAGAAGACACGTCGCGGAAGAACATTGGAGGGAGGCTGAAAGCGGAACGGGAACAGAGTATCCGAGAAGCACTGAAATACATAAGTACGGTGCCATTTGATGTAGACCAAGTGACTTCTAGTTCTAGTCTTGTGTAGCTACGGTGACATAAGTACGGTGCCGAAATCTTCTTTTCCTTATTTTTCCAGCTTTATTCTATTTTGCAGTTTTACCCTCTTGGCTTCCTTTATTTGTACATCATCACCCCATCATCAAACTACAAAACTTGATTCCTTATCTTTCCAGCTTTATTCTATTTTGCATTTTTACCCTCTTGACTTCCTTTATTTGTACATCACTCCATCATCAAACTAAAAAACTCGATGGTCAAAACTATGAACCTACATAATTTTGTTATTTTTAGCTTGAGTTTTCCTAAATAATCAAAACTACAAAACTCACACAAAACACATTAAAGCCGACTGTTTCATCAAGGAATTAGTCAAATAATAAGTGTTGAGGTAAACTAAATGTATGAAATATTTTATATATAACTTTGCATCCTAAACATCTATAAATCATGAAAGATAATAGAAGGATTAGGTGGATGAGTCCGTATAATGTCATCAGGAACTGCCCCTTTGCCACGACATGTGGAGCTCTTGAGGGTCATGACCAATAGCGCCAATTTATCACAAGGATTTGATTCCAACAACACGTTATAAAAATCTACCGAATTAACTCTTGGAGGACCAATTTAACATATTTTGAAACTTCGTGGACTAATTTTACTATTTTGAAAGTGTATGACTGTCAACTGCTAATGGCATAAAGTTTATGAGTATATGTCCAATTTAACCTAATGTTTTGTTGTTCTAACGAACTGCAAATTCAATAATTTGAATTTCTAGATGTAGATGATGATATCTGTACATATGGATATCTATATATATATATATATATATAAGTGCAGATTTTCACTAACGTATACAGTACGTGACAAAAGTGTGAATCCCTTCCTTCATGAGTTATCATATTTTTTTTGGCGTAGTTACCTCTATACTTTTGATGTGTTAGCATAATTGTTATCCAACACATCCATAAGAAATAATTTGAATGTGTTCAATAGAGACTTTACTAATTTTGAAAATGGTGTCTAAAAATGCCAACAACATCATTGATAGACAGAGTGGAAAGAATTTTCCTGGAGGCTTCAATGGCAGAACACTTTGAGCATTCATGCTTTCATCAAAGAATGCATTCATGTTTTCACTTCTTTGTGTAGTGAACATTCATGTCCAAAATGTATCCTTAACAGATGCAAGAACCCAAACACGCCTCTCATCATATAATCTAAGCAACCAATCATTATTTTGAAAGTTATGTATTTCAACGTATCTATTCCAATTTTCTTCAAACTCTTCAATGGTTAAAGAATCATAGACCACATTTTATAAGCCAAATTTAACTACCTCGTACTGATTATAACCTCTTTAACTTTTCAAGCACTTTCTTCGTAACATACCACAAACACCTTCTATGTGTTGATCTTGGGAAGACATTTTCAATTGCTTTTTTCATGGATATGTCTTGATCAATAATTATAGCTTTTGGAGCATAATTATCCATGCATGAAAGTCAAGATTGAAATAGCCAAGTAAATGTTTCAATATTTTCACTCGATATCAGTCCACGTACAAATAATATGGATCGACCATGGTGATTAACTCCAACAAAAGGAGCAAATGGCATGTCATACTTGTTCGTCAAGTATGTTGTGTCAAATGTGACAACATCACCAAACTCTTGATAAGCAGCTCTACTTCTTCCATCAGCCCAAAATACATTTCGCAGTCAACCTTCATCAATAAAATTATAACAATATTTCTCCAGAAATGGAACATTCTCATGCCCACCAACTTCAACTACAAATGAATTAAAAGTTTTGTTTGGTCTAATCCCCGCTCGGTCATTTATTTCAAGCTTTCTTTTCACATACGATCTCATTATCTTGTTACGCTAAAAATAATGTGATTCGCATGGACTAATTCCGTGATTGTGATCAAGGAAGAGGGAAGGACTCGGCATTTTCCATTGGGGGATATAGTTGCTCTTAGCTTAGCCTTGCAATTTGATTTTGTAACTAAATGCATATTGAAAGTATTACTTGAATTGGATGGTGTACGATCAGAGCGAGAGCACGCAACACTCACCCATCTGACTTCTCCATCATCTCATTTAGATGAAGTTCTTTTCTTCACTGGAAATCTCATTTCATTACCATATTTGATGTAAAACTCAAATAAATCATCAACGGTATCAAATATCACTCATTCATGCAGCTCTTTAATTTTGTCTCTCACAACTTGTTGATTTTCTCCATTCTTTTCATAATGGTCGAAATCATCCATCTTTCATGTCAGAAGATCTCGTTGAAGTTTCTTATGTCATTTCTACATATACAATATCAGAATAAGCATGTAAAAAATAAAAGTAAGAGTTGAATCCTTCTCCTACGTATTTCATCAAACAATGAGTGTGCGTGGTTAATCTTCCCCCATTTTGAACAGTCATTTAATCGCAAGCCACTATGAAAAGAATTGGTTTTGTTTGACCTTCCACGGAGAGTTGTGGACTGAAATTACTACATTGAAATTAAAGACTAAGAAATTGATACTAGGCGAGCTTGGATGGAAAGCCTAGAAAATAACATGTTTCTAAATATTGAGTTTACGTTTTTTTTTATAAATTGATAGGTCATGTTCAATTGATAATGTGACAATCGTGAACTAACTTGATCCTTAAAATTTAAACTAATACTTAAATTACTTTAACAAAAAATAGAGAAATAAAAATAAAAATTATTTGAACATCATCAAATTACTGGGAAGATTAAGAAAAAGAAAAAATAGATGAGGAGCCTCCTATTCTCTACTCCAGGAGAAGTCTACCCGGCTCTCCCTCCTCTTTCACATATATAGAGGAGTTACCATCTATTTTTGATTTCTATGTAGTAATGTAATGATTGAGCTTTTGTTAGGTCTCTGTTCTACGGCTCCTTTCTATTTATCTAATGTTTCAGCCGAGCGAGAAGGAAAGAGATAAGATCATGATGCAATGGCGCGGGTTCATTGGGTGTTGGGGAAGAGAGGACGCGTGGCAGAAGAACCTTAGACGGAAGCTGCGGAACAAAGTATCTAAGAAGCAGTGGAATATATAATGGGAGACCAACTTTTTCCCCAGCGTGAGGCGCTTAGGAACATGCCCTTTCTACGCGTATACTCCACGTGCTCTCCTGAGCCATTTGATGTAGATAAGATGACTTCTGGTTCTGCTCTTGTGTGTCTACGCGTGACATCAATCAGTAGAGTGCCGAAATCTTTTCCTTCTTTTTCCGGCTTTAATCTATTTTGCATTTCGAGTCTCTAGGTTTTTTCTATTTGCACATCACTCCCTCGTCAAACTACACAATTTGAGTTTTCCTAAAGAATCAAAACTATAAAATTCATACAAAACACATTAAAGCCGACTGTTTCATAAAAGATCCAGTCAAAATAATCACTTTAAAGGTAAACTAAATGTATGATGTGGATGTTAAAAATTCACTGTCGATGATTCTGTCACATATTTTTTTGAATGTCGTCTGATGAGTACAAAAGAAAAATGAACGTGAAGATATTGGTTTGACACCGGTGTGGTGTCTAACCTAATACACTCCGACGCTCAAGTCACTGAAGTGAACGAAATGAAAATGTAGAGAATTCTGAATGTTTTGAATGTCAAACCTCTTTGAAATTTGTTTACCAAAGATATAGATAACTCAACATTCATGTCTAAATACGAAGATTTTTTTATTAATTATAAAAAATAGAGAGACTTTCTTTAAATTTAGAATATGAAAGGATCATCAGTTTCATTTCTAATGAAAGCTTCATATATCTTCCTTCTATTTGTGATTTATTTTGCTTGAGACACTACCGTGTGTCATTTGATATTATTATTTCTTAGTCATAGTGACTAAGTTCGAGTTCGGGATTCGGTCTTTCAGCCTTTGTGGATTCAACCTTATTCTGCCTTGTATGAGGTTCGGTCAGAAAGTAAAGTTCGACCATATTTTGGCTCGACGAGATTTAAATGTGAAGCTCGACCAAAATTTGAACTTCGGCTAAAATATGAGGTTCGATCATATATATGGCTTTATGTCATTTTGAACATGTAATCAATTATTTGAGCTTCGTAAAAGATCTTTATGTAAGAATTGGGCCGATGGGCCTTTATTCAAGAAATCTATCAGTTTGCCTCCACTTCAGAAATTCGTGTGAATACTTCAGATTCTTTGAAGTATTTTATCTCGTTCACAACAATTTCTTAGACAAGTCAGATCGCCAGTTCCTTAGCGGATACTGGATGTGATTAAGTAGTGCGAGACCAACCTCCTTTGTCCAAGCCGAGCTATTTGGGTCGTACAGTTTGACCTGGAACGGTTCAGCCAACCTGAACTCAGCTCGGCCTGGAGCCGTTCGGCCAGGCCAAATTGAGCTCGGCCTGGAGCGGTTTGGCCAGGTCGTGCTCCACAGGTCATGTTTTCGATGATTGGATTCCAGCCATGGATTATGATCCGTGTGAATTAATTGTTAACCCTGGATCCTTATTGTTTGTCATCCTTGGATGGATTTATGGGAATGAAAGGTATGGATAGTGATCCACATGTTTTCATCCACATTCATTGATTTTTTTATTATTTAAATAATTGTGACCGTTGGATCAATATTGAAAAGATGAATGATGACATGGATTGTGATTCTTGTGAATTCAATCTCTTTACTTTAGATGAACGCCATGTGGGATGATCTTGGACGTTGGTTTAAAATTACACCACTTATTTAGCTCTTCCCCATCTCCATTTTTATCACAACTTAAACTTCTTCATTCTCATTCCTCAATTATCTTTAAATTTAAAAAAAATATTCCAGCGTCAAGTTTGCCAGGAATATTTTCTGACAAAGTTTCCGGTGAAATTGTCGATGATGTTTTCGACATTGTTCGGTGATGTTTCCTGATGAGGTTTCAATGGTGTTTTCGGCGTGGTTTTCGGTGACATTTCGACGAAGGTATTTCCATCTTGCCTTTCCATTTCTTTCACTAGTTATTTTCAAATGAGTACTTCTTCGACGTCTGTTGATGGAGAATTTGACTCCAACCCTTCCGCAAGCAATTGATATTGATGCTCAAGGCTTGAAACGGTCGAGATCTGAACCATCAATTGTGCTTTCTCTAATGACCACCTCTAGCGCTTCTCAGTCTGAATGTCCATCTGGAGCACTTCTCATTCCTATTACTCATAGTTCATCATTTCAATAAAAAGATAAACCGAGTGAAGTTCTCATGCATAATATTTACTTGAGTCATGATCAGAAAGTCTTATCTTCAAAAGAGGATGACGAAGTTTATCTTTCATCCATTGCTCAATCGATGAGGGTGACCTTTCTTTCTATTTCTTATTCTATTGGTAACTTAGTAAATGATGACCAATGAAATATTTCTGGTAGGTTTCTTAATCTCTTTTGGACTTATATAACCGGGCTATTCAAAGAGAAAAGGATAAAGCAAAAATTGAGGATAATTTGAAGGAGATAAAGTTTGAGTTTAATTCATATCAAGGCTGAGATGACAATATTTAAAAAATAAAATGGTTAAGTTGGAGCAAGAAAAAGACACGTTACAGTCACAATTGATCTCGACAGAGTCAAAACCGGATGACATATCTCGCGAGCGAGATCAACTTTATTATGCTGGAGTCGTCACAGGCAGAGATATGATGAAGGCTGAATATAAAGGTGGCAAAGCAGAAAAATGGTCACCGATCGCATTTGCAGCTGAGGAAGAAAATGATGAAAACTATAACACCGAGGTAGATGATATTGATACCTAACTTGATGAGGCGTTGAGTTCTTTTGCTCCAACAACAAGTGTATCAGAACTCACCCCGACACAAGCTTCTACGGCTAGAGATGCTTCTACTCTTTTTGGAGATTCTGAAACTTTTGATGGTACTATTACAGATGTCGGCCATGACTTACGTTAGGCCTTAATGATTTTTTTTACTGTTGAACTTCTGCTTACTTTATTTCTGAATGAACTTTTGTAAAGTATGACTTTGATCATGTGGAACCTTAAAACTTTATTTTGAATGAATTAATGAATTTCACTTTCTTTTTTCAATTGTATTAAGAAAGTCGAATATTTTGTTCATGGTCGCAACTTCTCTTTTATATGTTGCTGGTCTAGCGATAATAGGAAGCTAAAAACCTTATAAAATTGAGGTGCCTGACTCCACACAACATGACTTTTAGTGGGCTAAAGGCCGAATTTGGCTGGGGTCGAATGCCGAACTTCGTCAAGTTGGGACTTTTGTGCCTCATCCCGTCAAATGAGGACTTAGTGTTAAATTCGATTAAATCAAGACTTAATGGGCGTAGAGCCGATACTGGTTAGGGGTGATCTGCCTAGCTGTGTGGGCTAGGACTTTATTCCAGATTATGAATTAATCGTGTATGTAAATGCGTTCGACATTGCTGTCTTTTTTGTCATTATCACAAACTACATAAAAATAGAGAAAATGAATAAGGTTAACTATCCTAGGGAAAAAGCATAATTTGATCAATCATGTGCCGAAAAAACTCCAGGTAGCATTTTATTAATATTGTAATGATAAAAAAACAAGAAACTTAACTTAATCGTTAAAATAACGTGACATAAAGTAAGGCTTCAAGTGGATTGCATTCCAACTTCTTGGAATTATGTGACCAGTCGCATCTTGAAGGGTATATGCCCCCAGCGTCGTGACTTGTATGATCTTATACGCTCCTTCCCAATTTGGGCCGAGCTTGCCAATACCAATTTCTTGAGTGTTTTGAAACACCCTTCGTAATACTAAATCGCCAACTATAAGTTTTCTGAAGTGGACCTTAGTATTGTAATACCTTGAAATATGCTGTTGGTAATTTTGGAGTTTTATTAATGCGACTTCCCTTTTTCCTCTAAGTTATCAAGAGCTTCTTTAATCGCATCTCCATTTTTATTTATGTCTGCAATGAGTTCTGTAGGATGGAAGACTAATTTCCACTGGTATGACGGCTTCTGTTCCATAAGTTAGAGAAAAAGGTGTTTCTCCGGTAGGTGTCTGCTTGGTGGTGCGGTAAGACCATAAGACTGTCGGAAGCTCTTCTACCCATTTTCCTTTAGCCTGATCAAGTCTTTTCTTTAGAGTACCAACTATCATTTTGTTTGAAGCTTCACCTTGTCCATATGCCTGTGGATGATGTGGCGTTGAATATAGGAGTTGAATATTCAAATCTCTACAGAAGTTTTTTAACACATTGCTCGTAAATTGGGGTCCATTGTCAGTCACAATTACTCTTGAATGCCAAAATGACAAATCACATGTTTCCATAAAAAAATCTTCACATCTAGCTCCTTGATATTCGCATACGCTCTGGCTTCCACCCACTTAGAGAAGTAGCTGGTTACCAATATGCAAAAAAAAATTTGAGCAAGCTCCATAGGCATAAGACATATTATATCCATTCCCCACTGCATTAACAACCAAGGCACTATGATTGGATTTAACTCTTATGCTGGCAAGTGCATGATTGGTGTGAATCGCTGACATTTGTCGCATCGTCGAGTATACTCAGCTACGTCTATTTTCATTGTTGGCTAGAAATATCCTATCATTCTAGCCTTATACGCCATAGAATGTGCCCTAGAATGATTTCCACGTTGGCCTTCATGTAGTTTTGCTAATATATATCGTGTTTCTTCCTTACTGAGACATTTAAGGTATGGACCAAAGAATTATCGTCTGTAAAGTACTCCTTCAATGATTGAGACGAGCTGTTTGCATCATAATCTTCATCTCTCGTGACTTATCTTCAGGAAGTTCTCAAGAAATGTATCTCTTGATTGGATCTATCCAAGATTCTTCGGATAAAGGCGGTTCTATTGAAAATGACTCATTGCTCATGATTGGGGATTCCTGGTTACTTGTGAAGTGTTGTACGCTAGGAGTTGCCAAGTACTCTACTAGGATCGTTCGCCTTAACTCCGTATCAATGGCCGAGGCCAAGTTGGCCAAAGCATAGGCATGACTATTCTCGCTACGAGAAAGTAGTTGCATGCTGAACTTTTGGCAAAAAATCCTTAAGTTGAGACACCATTTGAAGATATAAACTCATGCGAGTATGTTTAGCTTGAAAATTCTCGTTTATCTAATTCACAATCAACTGTGAGTCGCTAAAGACAGTTAGATTGGATGCCTCAATAGTCTTTGCTAAATTCATCCCTGCTATCAACGCTTCATAGTCGACTTCATTATTGTATGTGTAAAAACCGAATCTGAGTGATTGTTCAATGATTGCTCATGTTGGAATTTTCAATACTAACCCTACTCCACAGCCTTTAGCATTTTCTGAATCGTCTATGTACAAAATCCATTCATCATCCTCATTGGGATCTGTCATTATAGCATCAACAACCCCATCTTCTATGGGTAGAGATTTTGGACCTTCAATTTATGACCCTTTATCATTTCTACTATAAAATCAGCCAATGCTTGAGCTTTGATTGCGGAGCGTGGTTTATAGGATATATCAAATTCTCCTAATTTCGCTCATTTCATGAGTCTTCCGACATGTCAAGTTTGTGAAGCACAACTTTTAGGGGACTGTTAGTGCAAACAACAATGGAATGGCTTTGAAAGTAAGGCCTGCGTTTCCTTGCTGAAGTGATAAGTGTGAAGGCAAGCTTTTCCATTTGTAAATAGCGAGTTTCTGTATCCAACAAGGTGTGAGTTGTGTAATATACAGGTTGTTGCTCGTTGCCATCCTCACGAATCAAAACGGAGCTAACTGTCGTGTCAGAAATGGCCAAATAAAGATATAAGATTTCCACATCCTTTGATTTTGCCAGAAGCGGAGGTGTCGTTAGGTAAAGCTTGAGATCTGAAAAAGATTTGTCGCATTCCTTCATCCACCCGAACGTTTTGCTTCCTTTTTGGATTTTGAAAAAAGGTAGACACTTGTATGATGATCTTGAAACGAAACGATTGACTGTGGCCAATCTTCCTATTAATTTTTGTACTTCCTTGATATTTGTAGGTGTTGGCATGTCCAACACTGCCCGAATCTATTCAGGATTGGCTTCAATTCCATGTCGTGTTACCAAGTGTCCGAGAAACTTTCCTAAAGAGACACCAAAATTACACTTTGCAAGGTTAAGTTTCATTTTATACTTATTTAGTACCTCAAAAGCCTACCGAAGGTCTTCCACATGATCCTTAGCTATGAGAGATTTGACAAGCATGTCATCAATATACACTTCCATTTTGGTTCCAAGGTGCTCCCTGAACATACGATTAATAAGCCGCTGATAAGTCGCTCTAGTATTCTTTAGGCCAAAAGGCATGACCTTGTAACAATAAATTCCCCGCTCCATGATGAAAGTCATTTTTTCCTGATCTGGTGGATGCATGTATATATGATTATACCTAGAAAAAGCATCCATAAAGCTAAGCATGTCGTGACCTACAGTTGCATCTACCAATTGATTAGTCTTGGGTTAGGGAAAACTATTTTTTGGACATGCCTTGTTCAAATCTGTGAAGTCGATACAAATTCTCTATTTCCCATTTTTCTTTTTTACTACTACAACATTTGCTAGCCAATCTGGATATCTCACTTCTCTGATAAATACGGCATTGAGGAGTCTCTGTACTTCATCATTGAGTATGGCATTACGCTCTTTTATAAATTTTTGCCTCTTTTGCCTCACTAGCTTATGAGTTGGATCGACCTCCAACTTATGAGTCATTACCCCTAGGTCAATGCCTAGCATTTCAGTAATGGACCATGTGAAAGTGTCACATCTTTGAGTAAAAAAATCCACGAGCTTCTTTCTTAATCCTTCCTCCAACCCCATTCCAATCTTAACAACTCTTTCAGATTTGGAAGCGTGAATACATACTTCCGTTGTTTCTTCTATGATGGGATTCTTTGGTTCGTTAACTTGTAGATCTTCAAATCGTGATGTCGATTCGACTTGTTGTAGTTGCTATTTGGTTCTAGAGGCTTTCAGACTTGTAAGATGGCAATTTCTACAAGTGATTTGATCGCCATCTCCTGGATGCCATTAGGAGTTAAAAATTTGATTGTTTGATGATATGTCGAAGGAACAACTTTCATTGAATGAATCCATGGTCGACCGAGGATCATATTGTACGGAGAATTTGAATCCACAACTTAAGCTCTATCAACTTCCTGACCCCCTTTGTTATGACTGGAACATTAATACTTCCGGAATACTTGGTCACCGCTACATTGAATCTAATCAATTCTGTCTCGGGTCCGATGATATTCAGCTTATCTATTCCCATTTGTTCGAACGCTAGAAGATAGATGACATTCACCGCACTTCCTGGATCCACCAAGTAGCGCTTTACGTTGAAATTAGCTACGTCCAAAAAAATAACTAAAGCATCGTCATGTGGTTGGTGGACTTCTTATGACTCCAAAGAAGAAAAACAAATATCCGGGTCTTGCGCCGATTTTCTTGGGGCGTTAAGATTGAGAACTGGGAGTTTGGCTGCTTTGACGAGATTTTTCTTTGCTGCGAATGACATTCCATTCGTGCTTTCTCCATGTATAACATTGATTATTCTTCTCTCAGTTTGACTAGGCACATCATTTTCCTATCTCAGATTTGGTCTTTAAACGACTCCTTCTTCAGTGTACTCTCTAAGGTGTCCACGCTTTATAAGTTCTTAAATTTCTCACTTTAGATGCCTGCGCTCATCAGTTTTATGGCCATTCCTTCGATTGAGTGGGCCTCTCATCCTTCTCGACCAAGAAAAATATTCTTTGTCCTTGACTTATGCTACAAGGTTAGAATAAGATATATTAAGTGGAGTAAGCCGGAACGAATTCTACATCCCCTTGTGCTCCCCTTTTGTCCATATGATCTCGAGACCTTTTCTTGTCTTGCCTAACTGAGTCATTATCCCGATCATATTTATCTCTTCTCTCTCTACCATTTCTATTATCTCTTTTTGGGAAATCTCATCTTAACTTCTCGTCTTTGCTTTCGATCCTTAAGTTACGCCTGGTTTGAGAACATTGGTGATCGGTCTTCTCTCTTGCATATTCTTCTAACAACACAACCTTCTGCGCTCTTTTAAGGGCAGCTTCCATGGTGACTGGCTCATCTAGCACCATAGATTCACAAATGCGTGAATTTGGAAGAAGACCATTTACAAAGTCATCCGCGGTTGTGGAATCGTCACAATTCACTATTTCCTATTTTCTCCTATGTAAATCGCTTTATGTATTCTTTCAAACTTTCATCAACACCTTGTATGATCCTGTAAAGATGGCGAGATCATTGAGGGACATTTTTGCAGATACCATGTTGAGTGACAAATGCTTGAGAGAGTTGGCGAAAAGATGATATTGAGCCTGACTCCAAGGTGCCGAACCAAGTAAGGGCTTGCCCTATAAGACTCGATGCGAATAGCCGGCATAACATTACGTCTAATCAATTGTGAGGAATTCCTGTTGCGGTCTTAGCTTGTTTATAATGGGTAATATGATCTGATGGGTCTTTGGATCCGTCATACAACTGAAGCGTCAGAGTGGCAAAACGTTTTGGCCGCTCAACTACCAATATCTCCTTGACGAATGGAGACTCAGCTAAGTCTCGGATAGCTGGATCATCTTCTTCCTACACTTTCACATCGAGTTGTGCGAGTCTTCGATCTATATCCTTGATTTTCTCTGTGAAATTGTTTTCATTTGACATTGCTCGCCTATTTCCCGAGTCTCTGAATATTCTTCTCGGGTAAGAACTCCCATGAGAATCTTCAGGGCGATTTCTCATATTTCTATGTTCTCTTGCTCTGTACTTGGTCTTCTTCCCCCCTTCTATAATTTCCATCGTGACTTGAATCCGTTAGGATACCTCTCGAGCGGAGAGGTGCTTCAGTCTTAGAATTCCCACTCCCGACGTGTCGGAGAGGATTGGCGGAACCATTCAAATCCATCTTGCACCGTAAGTCATGATTTTATTTTTCAAGAACCTCCATTTTCTCGCTCAATTGTCCTATGACGCGCATAATCTCCACCAGAGAGATGTTTTCTTGCTATATTGGTGCCGGTGGGTTTCTGGTGGGTGGTACTGAGCGTCGCTCAACCGCTGATGGAAGGTTTAATGAAGTGGCCTTTTGAAAATTCCTTGTGTTCATCATCATTTACGTAGCGCAAACTAAAAAAAAGTATGAGATTGGTTGGTGTTTCCCACAGATGACGCCAAACTGTGGATGTTAGAAATCCATTGTCAATGATCCTGCCACGTGTTCCTTTGAATGTCGTTTGATGAGCACAAGAGAAAAATGAACGTGAAGATATTGGCTTGACACCGGTGTGGTGCCTAACCTAATACATTCTGGCGCTCAAGTCAATGAAGTGAAGGAAAAGAAAACGTAGAGAATTTTGAATGTTTTGAATGTCATACATCTTTGAGAATTTGTTTGCCTTTATATATATAACTCAGCATTCATGTTCGAATACGAAAAGTCTTTTAATTAATTACGAAAAATGGAGAGTCTTTCATTAACTGCGGAATATGAAATGATCATCAGTTTCATTTTTAGTGAAGACTTCATATCTCTTCCTCCTATTTATGATTTATTTTGGTTTTGAGACACTACCGTGTGTTATTCGGTATTATTATTTCTTAGTCATATTGACAAAGGCCGAGTTCGGGATTCGACCTTTGTTGATTCTGCCTTGTATAAGGTTCGGTCAAAATGTAAGGTTCGGCTATATTTCAGCTCGGCGAGATTCGGCCGAAATGTGAAGTTCGGCCAAAATATGAACTTCAGCTAAAATATGAGGTTCAGTCATATTTTGGTTTTATGTCATTTTGAACTTGTAAAATTTGAGTTTCGTAAAAAATCTTTATGTAGGAATTGGGCTGATGGGCTTTTATTTGAAAAATCCATAATACAATTATTGAA
This sequence comes from Datisca glomerata, assembly GCA_003255025.1. Taxonomy (NCBI): domain Eukaryota; kingdom Viridiplantae; phylum Streptophyta; class Magnoliopsida; order Cucurbitales; family Datiscaceae; genus Datisca; species Datisca glomerata. Next base: position 2,459,379 of record QANY01008715.1, read on the forward strand.
CCCTCTACATATGAAATATTCGATATATCACTTTAGATTCTAAACATTGTGTAAATCATGAAAAATAAGAGAACACTAGTGTAGTTATTGGAATTTTAACGATCCTTTCATGGCTTTATGGCTGTCTTCCTCTTTCTTTTTCTTTCAGCTGTGACTACTGGCATGTTTGAGCTTACTTGACCTATCTTTCTTGTCTGCCTGACTAGCCTACCTGCCTTGACTGTCGCAATTAGCTTCCCTGCCTTGCTTTCTGCTTTTGAGACTAATGAGCTGAGCTTCCTTCTTTTACAACCGACTAAAGTCAAGAAGAAAGATAGGATTCATTACTGACTTTTTCTTTAAGCCTTTATGAAGAGCTAGCTGAGATAATCCGATAGGTCTAAATTCAAAAGGATAAGATGACGAATAAGAGTCGAACCACCAAGAAAGAAAATACCAGGTTTTGGTGATCCCTATCCTACAGATCAATGGGAAAATTAAATTATTTTCCTTTTATTTTTACTAGCAAGAACCAACCATCGCGTTGAAGTTAAAATTATGCAAATAAGCTTTGAAGCAATGAGATTTTAAGCTGAGTATCAAAGTATGATTAGCTACCATTTAAAACAAGAAAGAACAAATAGCTACTTGGCCAAACCATAATTTCCATATGACATGAAGTTACTCAATATAAAACGAAATTCTAAATTTGTTTGCATAATATGAAAGAAAGAAAAATGAGAAAAAAAACACGAGAAATTAGGAGAAAAGGGAAGGAAATTATTGAAAATGTGTATGTCAAACAATGAAAATACAATACTCCATAATTTCTTTTCCTTTCATCACTAATTTCCGAAGGTTTAAACAGAAAGTAGTATGATATTCATGATTTCATAAAAACATACTCCAACAGCAAGCAATGAAGTCTTGTCTTAAACTCTCAACCCTTCTTGCTCTCCCAAACAGCAAGCTATGTACATGAAATAATTTCTACCCACAAATATCAAGCCGGAAAACTTGCAATTTTTTGCTGTTTTCACATAGAGACTACTATATACTATTTGTAGTGAGAGATGCTTGCAGAAGTAATTCATGTTCCACCAAATTAGAGGGCATATCTCAAAGGTATAAATAAAAGAATCTGCTGTTGAATTTTGTTTATGCTACCAGCAGTTCAGTAAACTCATTGGAGAAGCATTTTAGTAGAGTAGAACTATCAAGTGCACAACATTCCAATCTGGTTGGTTACAATTCTTGCTTGGAACCTCAGAAACTAATCAAAGCAATTGCATTAAATTATCAGGAAACACTTTTTAAATTTAATTATGAAATAATCAGAAAACTAACTAGAAAGAACAAGTGGCAACGCAACGGATCCAAAAACTTCAAAATATAACTGACCCACTGTGACATTGCAATTGGTGACAGAGCAGTTATGAACTCCCTCATCTATAACCCAAAATTGCACATCTGAACGAACTCCATATCATTGTCTACATACTTAGACCAGAGATTTTTGTACTGGTTCATAGCAATATCAAGCCAAGGTTTCATGTTACCATTGTAATGAATGACAGCAGCTTTATTGATCATATCCATGCTAATTCCAGGATTGTAACCGAGACCAAGCACGTGCCAAGATTTGTCCAATGACTTAGTTGTTGAGTAGAAAGTGATCAGGCCAGGTGGGAGAGTTCCCAATTTCCATAAAGTCCGATCCTCATTCTGATCAAATAATTCAAGGGAAAGTATGTTACTTTATTTAGAAACAAGACTGTTCAATTACCAGAATATTGTCATCCACGATAGTGGGTACCATACGACCTTACAATAGATTATATAATCGTTGGACATAGCAGAGACTATCTATCAAACTAGAACTTGAAAAAAATGAAAAAAAAAAATTGACACCTCTTGTAGTTCGCATAAATGACACAGGCGACCATCTAGTTTAAAAATGACAAATAATTTCATTCTGTTAAAAATATGTTATTTCAAGAGTCAAAAACAATATTATCACTATAATCAATATAATCCAACTATTTCTCTAACCTGAAAAATAAGTCGACCTGAGTTTTTCCAGGTTTAGGTGAATTCTAATTTGAATATCAAAAAAGAAATTAGTTTTCAGTTTTCAAAATTGGTAATAAAATGAGTGGTAATTTTGGTATAAACGTGTTAGTTAAATGGTGTTAGCTTCAAATTTAAAGGTTCTAAGTAATTTTGTCAGTGAAACTTAACGTGATGGGAGATCTGAGTCATTTTTCAAACTATAGGGGTATCTGTGCAGTCAAGCAAACTACAAGGGGATATCAAAGGAATTTTCTCTAAAAAAAATCTAATGAAATCATATGACGAAAAGCAGATTACACTTACCAAGTTCTGCCAGTAATGGTAGTCCTCTGTGCATTTCTCACGCCTCCAAGCATCAAGATCAAATATATTCATCCCGAACGCCCAAGCACATGCCTTAGGGTTGAACCTCTCTTTGATTTGAGGGTGTGAGAAATTCATGTACTGGGCATATCGATGGAAGGACCCGAAGCAAGTCTCAACTGCACCGTTTACCTTCCCATCCAAATCAATGTTCCACAATCCCGTCAAATCTTTTTGAACAACAACATCATCATCTAGAAATAGGATTTTGTGCAGCTTAGGATACATATCGGGCAGATAAAAGCGAAGGTGATTAAGCATTGACAAGTACTTGGGGTTTCTAAATTTCATGTTACTTGTATCCTTGGTTACATTTTCCGCCCGATTTTCATAGTAAAACTTTTGTAAATTGACGGACTCAAGCTGCTTTAACACCGGCACATAGGATGAGTTCAAGAAAGTATAATCCTCTACTGCTTTCACCTCGATATGAGCTCCCTCCTCTAATGGCCTCATCTTAAACCAGACCTTCATTGCTGCAAGATTCATCCTATCTGTTACCACATGAAAAACATGTTTCCATGGTTCTGCAGCATTCTTCACCACTGATCTCACAACAACAGATACTGCAATGATATTATCGGAGAAAATCGCATAATGATACAAACTCGGATCCTCAAACTCAGGCTTAGGTTCATCATCCTTGTATTTATCTGGATGTGAAATCCTCTCCTCCACAAGCCTCATGGCCAAACAATGCAAGCTTTTTGGTATTGATTTTGCAGCAATTGAGCTTGCAAATGCCCCATTCTTCTTTGCCTTGATAAGCAACTCATTAACTGCAAATATCGTATCTTTCAACTTCTGAATTTTCAACTGGTTATCGTAATTTCCCTTTGCCTCGGCAATCATTGTTCGTGCCGTCTTCACCTTATCCTTCACGTCCTTCTCAAATTGCCTCAACACATCCTCATCTACTGGACCCTCCGAATCAAACAATGATTGCCGGTAATTTGGCTTCAGTTGAAGATCTGAGAAGTTCTGTGCCAAATCATCAAACATCCTCAATTGCTTAGATATCTCAAGCTTAAGCTTCCTCGCATATGCCGCATATGCATTCACGAGGGTAACATGATCATTTGCTTGCTTATATATTAAATGTAACCGGGATTTAATCGGATTAGAATTTAAGGCCAGAAATGTTCGACCTACATACGTATTCCCCGTGGTAGGAAGCGCCTGCATCAAACATCCAAACTCGTCACATTCGTTTTCTTTGAACATATAGACAAACTAGTCATGATGGTATTTATCTTGTGGGTATTAGTCTAACAGAACGAATTGCCATCATGGTTTTGTTTAAGTAAGACAGTAATTATGTGTCTTCTTTTCTAGACTAACTTCGTGTCTTGTTTGATAAAAATTACAGCAATGTGGTTTTTACTCAATCTTAAAATTGTGAGCTGCGTTAAGCTTAATTGCAAGTAAAATAACCAAAAATTATCTGAAAACGGAATTTAAAGTAAAATAGATGCAGCTCGACTTACAGAGTCGTGGTGCGGAGTGGAAGGATTGGTGGTGAGAATGACAGAGAGAGTGGCGATAAAAAGGAGGGATAACATGGCGGAGACGAAGATCCTGTATGAAAAGAAGCTCCGGAGGCTGAAGCCTCCAAGACCGGACACTCCTCCGCCCCCTCCTCGGCTTCCTCGGACTGCGACCGCCATCCCCGTTTGGGATCTCCTCAATCTTAGATCGCAATGTTACTTCCCTGAGAATTGACGCAGGTTTAGCTCGATTTTCGAGCGAGTTAAGGTGAAGTTGAGAAGGAAAGGAAAGGGGAAAAGGAAAATAGAAAAAAAGAAGATAGAAAACTAAATCTCGTGAAAGAGAGATCTGGGATTAGCTGAAGAAAAACCAAGAGGAAGAAGAGGATCCATTTCCATTATTTTTCGCGTTTAACTAATCATATTTATTATTTGTTTTCATAATTAACAGCAATATTTAAAAAGATAAAATGCAAATAATATCAGTAGACAGTAGTGTACTCTTTTAATAAATGGCACCCATATAACTTTGTTTTGTATTTTTTACTCTTTTAGTCTTTGAAAACTGTAAATTAGACCCCTCCCAAGGTCATTTATTTTGAGGTTCATTCTCACGTGCAGATCACGTGTCACCGTCTCCATCAACAATCGCCGTCGGAAACAACCTCTCGGCTCCCAGCCTTGTTTAATGTTTACACATTCACAAACTAATCTCGCCGTTCTTCCTTGCACTTCGTGTCTATATGTGCCTTGTTTCTTATTTTGCTTTTCATTTCGTCATTCCCGTCATTCCTATGCTCTTCTCTTCTCTCATTCTTCTCTCCTCTCATTTTTACAGACTCATATTTATTATAGGGGCAATGGCTTCAAATAAATCGTTGTGAGTTTTGTTTTTATTCCTCATCTATTATTAAGGAGTCATCATCTCTTAATTTTTTATAAAATATAACTTCTCGGTCTCATTATGTATTTATCAAGTCATACGAGATATAGATATATTTGTGTGTGATCTAATTTAATAATAGGTTTATGAGATTTAGATTTGTGAATGTTTTTTACATTCTTTTGTACTCTCTTTGGTTATTAGAGGAAATCTTCTCATTTTCTCTTGTTGATGCAGGCACCTCGTCGAACCACGTTAGTTCATTGTGTTTCAAATTTTATTATTTGTCTTTCCTTATATTTTGCCTAAATTTCCTGGGGTTGTGACCATAACAAAGAGTATTAGAACTAAAATTTGCTATACACAAAAGCGTATCAACTTAAATCCTTGCAATAAAGATTATCGTTATTGAGTATGGTAGAAAGCAATGGTCATTCTCACAAAAGATTGTTTCTAATTAAGTGTTATTGACACAAGATAAAGACATAACTCTACACTGATAAGAAATTAAAATGAGACTAAAAATCCTACTTAGACTCAAAAAAATTGAATGAAAACTTGTAGACACATTAATGACACTCTAAACAATATGAATATAAAATATGGGGGTTTGGAGATAGTTTCATATGTAAACAAAGAAAAAGAAGATAAAATTAGAAACTGGAATTAAGAAAAGACAGATTTAAAGAGTTAAGAATATGATAAGAAATATAGTTAATGATTCATTCTCCACCTCAATAAAAATGGCAATAGTTAATAATTAGAAATAACTTTCTCAATCTTTCAAAAATAACAACCTTAAAACAATCACAAGTTCGATTATCTTAATCTTTCCTTACATTGTCGTTAAGTAAAATAAGTTCTTTACTTAAACTTTTTCCATTAAACAACCTAGAACTAGTTCTCTAAATTTAGTTTAATGAAAGCAGTTAATCAAGAAAAATATGGGTTAAATGAAGCAACAAATACACAAGTTCGGTGTATAAAACTTGAATTATATTCCTTATGTAATCAAACGAAAATATCCTATAATCATTAAAAATATTTTGCTACTTTTGTTTAGAAAGCCTTGATAATTACGGATCAAAATTCTAAACTAGTAATAAAATTACTAACATGCTTACCTAGTTACGCACCCAAGTAAACAAGAAAGACTTTGTAGATAGAGAAATCAAAGGAATATAAACATAATTGAAAGAGAGATGAAAGATTTTTTTTTTTGAAATTTATTAACTAATAACCATGTCCTGGGCTTTGAAATCATCATTAACCAAAAAAAGAAATTAAGTACATATAGAGATACTAAAGAATATACTTCTAAATTAGAAAATAACTCAAAATCCTCCCTTCATTTAGTTAGGGCGTGCCCCCCCCCCCCTTTATAGAGGGTGTGTGTTTTTAAGTCTTCACAAAAATCAGTAATTTCAAGAACTCTAGCACAAATATGACTCTTTGTCATTGGTCATCAAAAGAGTTTAATATTCAAACTTCAAATTAAGAGATAATAGAGTTCTAGCTAAAGAGATATGTTAAGGTCATTATCTTTATCTTTATCCGTATCTTCATCCTTATCTTTATCCTTCACTCATTTAAAAATGTAATAATTATTTATCCCGCCTTTTGACCATGTTAAAACCATCCAAACAAATATTAAAAAATATTCCAATGAAATCTTAATCTCTTATCTTTCCAACCATATAAGATTTACATTGTAAGAAAATCAGAAATACCGATGAACATTCATTTTTCTTCGACCGTATAAATCTGTCGAATTTGATGCTTAAGTTAAATTGATCTTCAAATTTCAAAAAGATAATATGACAATATGTCACATAAGGTGGCACATGGAGACTTGGATGTAGCTGGAGACATAGAGTTTTGGACTATTTTGAACTCTTTTTCATTGTTGTTTTTTATAACCTGAAAACACATTAAAAAATAAAATAAATCTCCGAATGTAATATTTGTGAAATAATTACATAAAACAGCTTATTTAATATCTTCTTTTCACAAATGTTATTATTTAAAGGATGAATAAAATGTGTTTTTACACACTTATCTAAGTATTATTTAAATCTTGTTATTATGGCGGTAAAATATGAGATCGATAAATTCGACCGGGAAGAATGATTTTAGTTTTTGGCTTTTGAAGATGCGAGCCCCATTAGTTCAGCAATGCTTGCTTAGGGCGGTGAAAGGCAAATGATGCTTTGTCAATGAAATCAACCAATAAATAAAAAATGATCTCATGGAACAAGCACTTGGTGCAATTATGTTGTTAGTATCTGATGAAGTGTTGCGTGAAGCATTCAATGAGACGTCTCTTGATACTTTGTAATCATGGTAGAGAGTTTGTATTTGAAGAAATCCCTCGTCAACATGCTCTAGTTGAAGCAGCGTTTATATATAAATTGTATGATTGAAGGTACGAAAACTAAAGATCATATTGATGAATTAATCACGTTATTCTGGATTCGAATAAGATTAATGCAAAATAAAACTTTGATTTTGTTATGTTCTTTACCATTTTGCATATGACATTTTTTCTCACACTATGTTATATAGGAGAGAGAAGATTTCTATGGAGGATGTGAAAGCATCTTGGCTAGATAATTAAAGAAAATAGTGCTAGAGAATCATGTTGAGAATGTACCATATGGTTTAGTAGTTAAAGGAAGAAGTAAAAAAAAGGGTTCGGGGGAGTAATAGAGGGAGTTATAGATCTAAGTCAAAGACTAGAAAAGCAAAATACGACCATTGTCACCAAGAAAGGCACGAAAAATTGAATGCTGATAAAAATAGGACAACTGAAAAATCCTCTACCACCATTGATGTTACTACTATAGTAGAGAAGAGTTTCGATAATAATTTTAATAATGCTTACATTGTCTTATCCAGGAGTTACTCAAACAACATTGAGTTCTTGATTCAACTTGTACATTCCATATCCACCCAAATAGGGATTGCTTTGTTACTTATGAATAAATTGATATAGGTGAATTCTTGATGGGAAATAACACCCCATGCGAGGTTATCAGAATTAGTGTGATTAAGATCGAGATATATGACAATATTGTTCAGACATTGACTAACGTGCAACAAATACAAGATATGAGAAAGAACCTTTTTTTAGTACGTTTGGCTCCAAAGTTTTGAAGGTTTGCAAGGGTGCTCTAGTGGCGAATAAGAGAAAGTTGACACATGGCCTATATATACTACAAGGAAGCACAATACTGGTGCTACAACACTTTCATCCTCGTCAACTAGATTTGGAGACTACTCGTCTTTGGCATATGCAGTTAAGGAATATAAGTAAGAACTAGATGTCAATTTTGAGCAAGTCAGGCTTGTTGAGTTGTAAGAAATCTGATATTTTTGACTTTTGTGAGCATTATCTTTATGGGAAACTGTGTAAAGTCAAGTTCAGCATAACGATTCACAAAACTAAGTACATAATGGATTACACCCATTCAAATATTTAGAGTCCTCCTATTGAGTCTAAAAGTTGGTGGATACTATTTTTTTTACATCCATTAATTACTACTCTAGACGAGTTTAGTTTTATTTCTTGAAGTGGAAGAGTGATGTATTCTTAATAAACACAAAAATACTTTAATAAAAGTAAAAAAAAGTAAGTAACTTTATATACAATCATGGTTGAGTGTTGGCTTTGACGAGATCTTTCACGAAACGAGAAAATATTCACCCAACTACCACTAGATTTTCTACAACATATCTAACTTTGCAAAGCATCAGCCAACTGAAGTAACCATTACAATCTATGTTTACTTCTGAACAATGGCTATGTAGTGCATGAGCTAAAAAAGAGTGAGGGAAAAGAAGTTGGAAAGATCATTTTGAATGAGAAAAGCTTTTGCCTAAGTGTCATGTACGCTCTTAAGACAACTAAACCTTTGGTTGGTGTACTGAGAATGGTAGATTCTGAAAATGTGTTTGCAATGAGATTTATTTATGGTGCCATGGATGTAGCAAAAGAAGATATTGTAAAAAAAAATTAGGTGGAGAAGTACAAAGAGATCTGGGGCATTATAGATAAAAAAATGGGAGTTTCAACTACGTCGACATTTACATGCTGCCGCATACTACTTGAATCCTCATTTTCAGTATGATGATAACTTTTTCACTCATTTAGAGTCAAATTGAGTTTGTAATCATGTATGGAAAAGTTGATACCGAAGAAGGAGATAGAGAAGGCAGATCTCCGAATAGATATGTTCCGAATGAGGATTGGGCTTTTTGGATTTACTCAAGCAATAGAAACTTGCAAAAAATGTTCTCTTGGTAAATAAATTATTTTTTAGCATTTATGGTTATATGTAGTAGATGAAGTTCAAAGTTTTCTTGCATATTAAATAGTTCATTGGTGGACTCAATTTGGAGATGGCATGCTAGAGTTAGCATCAGCATTGAGTCTTACTTGTTCAGCATCGGCATTGAGCATAATTGAACTGCATTCAATCAGGTTAAACCATTTGAATTTTGAGTTATTTTTGTACATTTAATTTTGAGTCATTTACTTGAACCTCACTTGTTCGACATTGAATATTGAATATGTACATAAAAAAAAAGAAATAGCTTGACCGTGAAAAAAATAAATTCATTAGTATATATCGTGTACAACAAGAGATTGAATAGTAGACATTTAAAATGAAAAACTTTGAATGATGATGAAGATCCATTAATAGTTGATGATGTACCATCTGATGATGAATGAATGATTAATGAAGATGACGAATGTCAGACAAATATAAATTATGATGATGTTCTTGATCTTGAGATTGACGTTGAAGTTTATGCTGGTAAAGATGCTAGTGGAAACACTTTACAACCAAGGGATATGAGAAGCAAGGAGAGTAAGCAAACCAAGATTAAGTCAGGAGGTTAGTAGTCTTTAACTTAATCAATGAGTAATATGTATCTTTTAAGTTATTATCTTTTTTATTTCTTTTGTTTTATTATTGATAGAAAAAAGAAAGGCGCCATTGATGATAGTAGATGAAGAAGATTCTGTTGATGTCTTGACAAATAAGGATGACGATGGATCAATTAGATATGATGATGACTCCTTAAAAGATCTTATGAGTGATGATAGTACTAACAATGATGATACAATGTTATGAATAAATGAAAATGACAATTATTAGAAAACTATTATTTAATTTTTACGCTATATTTAAGAGTTATTCTTTTGCAACTCTATTTTTTCTTAATTTTAGGCTATTATTTATTAGTTACATGACAAGAATATTATATATTTCTTAATTTTATAAGATTGATATAATTTTTTTAATGATTTTTACTCAAAACTTCTTTTTATTTTGAGGCTTACATCTCGTTGCTCCTCGAAGTTTATACCTCGTCTCATTAAATAAGAACACCTCAATATCACTTTTACCCTTTTTAAACATTGGAGCTAAGTTTTGTTCTTAAATTTATTTTCTTTTTTTAACATTTAGGCTAAATACAGAGATCTTGAGTTGTTTGGCGGTGTTAAATTTAGAAGGTGTAATTTGCACATCCCCAAAATTGGAGGGCATAATCGGGTAAAAATAAAGTTCATGGGTGTAAATAACCAATCAAGAAATGTTGTTTGGTGTAAACAACACGTTACCCTTAATTCTTTGAAGAAAAAATCACATGGAGTATTAAGATAGAAGCCTATTCTAATAAAAAAATTATTTCTTTATTTCTACCAGTTATACATCATAGTTCAAGGAGAGAAAATTTTATTGATCAGAATCATTCCTTTAAGAAAAGGGTGGAAAATTTTAAACCACTATGTGAAACTATCTTTGTTATCTGCATTGATAAGATGCTTTCACTCCAACCTCCCTTAGTTTTTGCATCATTCAATCGGCACAAATATGATGGAATTAATAGTTAGGTATTCTATTAGTGTAAATAATAGTGTCATTGGTTGGACCACAAGCCTAATTTATCTTTGACATGGGGTTCGAGTCCTAAAACTTGTATGTTATTAAATTTAATATTTTTTCACCTGGTGCGGCGAGCATAAATTTTTTCATGACATAGATGTAATGTGGTGCATTGTACATATGACATGGGAGACGTGAGACAGTGATATCTTGTGAGTCTGGAGTAGCCTATTTACATATTTATATGTTTGAAAAAAAATTGACCAAACATAATTTCTTACCAAAGAACGCTAGAAGGGAACTTTGGAAGGAAAATCATCATATATATTTATGTGCAGGCAACGATAAAACTAAAAAAAAGTGTATGTATGATTAAGGCAAATTCATGTGAGCCCACCCTAATTTATATGAATTTTAATATAACCAATTAAAGATAATTTAATCATACTCAAAATTAAGAAGAGAGAGAAAATAAATTGTTCAAAAACATTTTATTCCAAATCTCCTTAAAACTCTCATAAAGATATGGAAGGCAAAAAGAAGAAATACGGGTTGTCTTCTACTCAAGCAGAAGAACAAGCATTTAAGCCCCAAAGGGACCCCTCTGCATTCTCATTAGCCAAGCAAACCCTTAGAACTTGTTACATTAACAGACTCAGATTTCAGATTGGAGAAAACATGATCATGATGATGACCATCAAGGTCTTTCAAGGCAGAAAAAGGGCTATTTAATTGAAGATGATCGGAGACCAGTTGCCGGAGCTCGGAAGCCTCTTCTTTGAGCAGAGCGTTCTCCTGAAGAGCCTGATCGTGCCTTTCCGAAGCCAGGTTAAGCTTATCCATGATCTGGTTATTCTCATTCCGGAGCCAAGCAACCTGAGACCAAAGCTCATCCAAATGCCTCTGCTTCCTCATACGCGATCTACGAGCAGACTCTCTGTTCGAAATCATCCTCCTCTGTTTTCGCTCGTTGATGAGGCTTGTTTGCTGCTCATCTGCTTCATCAGAAGTATAATTACTGCTTAAAGATGAATTTTGATTGGTCAAGTCGGGAACTTGTTGAAATGGGTATGGAAAATTGTAGATTGGGTTGTTGGGTAAGAAGTTGAATTGCACTGTGGGTGTGTTATTTTGAGTGATGTTGATAAAGTCAGATGGGTATGGAGGAAGAAGAAAATGGACGCTTGAGATTTCGCCTGGTTGCATGGTTTTAGAGATTTGTGAGATGGTGGAGTGGTTGGATGTTTGGGGAGGGGTGAAAGGTTTTGGTCTGTGGTGGTGTTTTATAACATGAGAATATTAATTTTAATTTTTCAACAACTCAATCAATGGTTTTAATTAAAATTTTCATATATTATTATAAAAATTCATAACACATAAACTAAACATTAAATGATATGAGAAAAATGTAAAAAGAGAGAAAATGTGAAAATAAGATTAGAGAAAAATATGAGAAAATATATATACATATATATATATATATATATATATATATATGTATGTATGTATGTATATATGTATGTATACATATATATATGTGTGTGTGTGTGTGTGTATGTATATATGAGTGAGGATAAACGATCGATCTGATCTAAAATATAAATTTTTTTTTGAAGAACTGAAAATTTGATATTTTTTAAATTTAAGATCGAATCGATCACAGTTAACTGAAAAACTGACCAAACTGATCATTTTTTGTTAGTTCTGATTTGGTTTACTCACTTTGACAAGTTTTTGCACACTTTTAAAGTTAACTCCATGGCTTAAGTTTTTTCACTCATTTCTAAGGAAATGAGTAGTTTCCTCAAATTATAATGTGTCTGTGATAAAAGAAATCAGGAATTCAGGCTCAGTAAGAAAGTAATAGTGATCCAAATATTACTAAGCAATTTTAGGTTTAACGTTACCTATCTTACCAGGATGTTTACGGATATTGATTTCTTTAGAGACAATATTGTTTCTTTGTGACTGTTCTCAACTTCAATAATATCATGTTCATGGTCTTTAATGGCATGGTGCTTTGCTTGCATGTATGCATATAAATAACATTCCACATATATATAAGATTAGATTTGATATCGTTTCTCCATGGGCATTATCTAGCAACCACATTCTAGGGATAAGTTTTGTGCTAAAAGTGTGGTCTGTTCTTTTAATATTCCTTTAACAGTTAAGAAAATAATGATTTTTTTTTAAATTTGTAAAAATCTTTGTGAATATTTTTTCATATTATTTTGTTCAGTCATATCACATTTCTATCAATCTAGTCATCCATTTACATGAAATTATCATATATCAAACAACTCTTATATCATAACATCAAAATTCAAACACACACATACATATATATGATGCATACATACACATGTGTCATGCGTGTTAGAATAAATACATGAGAATACATATTAAGTTTGTGGATAATCTTTTGCAAATCAGGTTGTGCTTACATCATGAAGATAGTATAATTATTGTAATGGTGGAATGTTTTGGATGCAAAAGAGCACCGGAAAGATACGGAGTTCAACAAGTCAATCCTTCTAATTTTTTGGACCCTCATTTTGATTTTGAATTCTAATAGATTAGCCAATTAGATAATTAGAAGTAAAAATTTATGACCATTATGTTAGCCAACAAGACATTGTGGCCTAAGAATTTATTCGTTCTGATTTGAGTATTCACTGAGATTAGTCAAAGTAAATAAATATGCATCCTAACTTAAAAATTAAGAAATTATCGGAGAAAGATTCTTGATTGTGAAAAGAACGATATTAAATTTTTTTGATTTTTTTAACGAAATGTGATTTTTTTACTGTTAAATCCTGATCTAGCATTCTGTCGTTTAAATTTATAAAAGACTGAATTTCGTTAAAAAACATAAAATAATGTTAGAATCGTTATTTTCTTTTTACAAATGGTTGTTTATAAAAGCTTCTCTAAAAAAATTGTTGCTCATGACTTAGCGTATCAGACAATATGACGTAGTGATTGGAATGTGGAATGAGGTTGGAAGAGCAAGCTTTTTCAACTCAGTTCACACTTTCGTTTCCGCTCTGCTACTTTTGCCACAGACTCTCATTCAATCATGTTAGTCTAACTCACGTCATACCTTCGCCGTAGTGCGCATTTAAAGCAGCTTACGTTTCTTTGTTTGTCACGTTCTCATCATATAACGACCCAACAATTTAGTAAAGATGCTAGTTCAATTGTTTTTAATGCTAGTAATAAAAATTTAAACATAATTTTATTTAAATCAAATCATTTAGAAATATAACTTAACAATGATTTTTAACTAAGACCGTTAAAAGTAAAAATGACTCAATTTAAAGAAAGCAAATAAATTTCAATGTTTTTTAAAAAACTTGTTGACTCTCGGTACTAGAAATTAGAAACTTCATCATCTATTTTTTTTTTAATAAATAGAGTTAGTTTAAAAATATACTTAATAAATAAAGCTATGCATACATAACATCATTACGATTGCAATCACATACAATATATATTATTCATTCAGATTTATAGTAGAATCACTATGCTCCTAACATAATCCTAAAACATTATTTTCGACGCCAAAATCATAACACAAAGTTTGTAGAAAAAATTCTTATACTAATCATTCAAACAATGAATTTCGAGCACTCGATACAAATTAATTATACTAAAAATATACCTAACGTCATACTATATATAGGGTGCTTATACTATACTTCAAAAAATGTGATTAAAGTATCAATGACCTCCTAACCTTATTCTGTTAGCCGAAAATAGGGGCCTTATATCCTCCCATCCTTATAAGAGACGTTTCGACCTCGAAAACTGTCAAAGTTAATCCTTAAAGAGGTTCGAATATAAAGCTCGAATCTCATCCTCTCATTTTAAGTGGCCTCTTTTATTCTTTGGTTCCACTAGAGTATTTTGACCAAGGAATCTCTTTAGTGCAATACACTTGTATCTTTCTAGAATTTGGGTCGGAACCTCCTTGTAAGTTAGGTCTTCACATAACTAGAGAGACTCATAATTCAGAATGTTTGACGGTTCAGGAATATAATTCTGCAACATTGACACATGAAACAGTCGTGTACTCCTACCAATGTTGGGGATAAAGCTATATGATAGACACAATTTCAATTTATTCTAACTTTAAAAGGACCAATGAGGCACGAGGACTAAGCTTTCCTTTCTTTCTAGATCTCACAAGTCATAACTCCTTTTATTGGGGAAATCTTGACAAATACCATGTCTCAAATTATGAATTTCAAACTCTTTCTACGTCCATCTGCATAGCACTTTTGGAAACTCTAAGCTGTTTGAATTCTTTTCAGAATCTTGTCAATATCTTCATTGGTTTGTTGGACCATTTCTGGACCTAACAACTTTCTATCACCAACCTCCTCCCAATGAATGGGAGATCGACAATTTCATCCATATAAAACTTCAATAGGTGCCATCTCGATTGTTTCTTGGTAGCTATTATTGTAAAAAAACTAGATGAGAGGCAACGTATCACTCTAGTTCCCTTGAAAGTCTAACACACATGCAAGAGCATATCTTCAAGAGTTTGGATGGTCCATTTAGTCTGTTCGTTTGATTGAGGGTGACAACCCGTGCTAAAACTTAATTACCCAAAGCTTTTTGAAGACTACGCCGGAATCTAGAGCTAAATCCTGGACCACGGTAACCGGCACCCCATGAACTCTAACCATTTCTTTAGAGTATAATTCTGCCTATTTCTCCACTGAGAATGTTATACGACCTGGCAGGAAATGAGCAAACTTGGTCAAACAATCGACTATAACCCAAATGGTAACAAATCCCCTCGTAGTCTTTGGTAAACCTACCGTATGTTCTCACCTCCATTCTAGAAATCATGGTTGTAAGATTGGAAGGGCATTGGCGTTCATCCTTCGCTTGTTGAAAAGTAAGACATTGTTTTACAAATCTTGCTATGTCTCGTTTCATATTGTTCCACAAAAAACTCTTATGTAGGTCCATATACATTTGTGTACTCCCTAGGTGGATTAAGTAACGACTACTGTGAGCTTCTACAAGAATCTCCCTTATTAGCTCCTCATTATTAGGTATGACAACTTTCTTGTTGAATTTAAGTACTCCATCTTGGGAAACTAAAAAATCTTCCCTTTTCTCACTCCCCAATTCTAATGTGATCTTTACTAACGATAGATCATCGTTCTGCACATCACATATCTTATCTTGAAGCGTAGGTCGCACAGTCAACTGAGCATGCTTAGCCGAGACATTTGGACCAAAATCTCTAACTCCAAACTTTCTAGGTCATCTTAGAAGGATTTTCGAGTAGAATTGAAAGATTTTAAAGAACCTGATTTCCTACTAAGTGTATCTACTACCACATTCTCTTTTCTTAGATGGTAGTTGTTACAAAGTCATATTCCTTAACGAACTCTCACCACCTATATATCCTCATATTATGTTCCTATTGAGTGAAAATATAGTTCAAACTCTTATGGTGTGTGTAGATTTTGACCCTTCTTCCATTGGGATAATGGCGTCAAATCTTCAAACCAAAGACTACAGCTGTGAGTTTCAAATCGTGGGTTGGGTAGTTTTGTTCATAAATTTTCAACTATCAGGAAGATAGGCTATATCTTTTCCATGTTGCATCAATACACAATCCCAGTCTACACGTGAAGCATCACTGTAGATAACGAACCCATCACTCTCAGAGGGCATAATAAGGACTGAAATTGACACCAATCTTTATTTGAGTTCCTGGAAACTCTTTTCACAGTCTTCCAAGAAAATATATTGTGTATTCTTCCTTGTCAACTTTAGTCAATGATGCAGAAATCTTGGAGAATCATTTTACAAATCTCCAATAGCACCTTGCTAATCCCAAGAAAATTCTAATCTCCTTGAGAATCATTGGACAATTCTAGTTCATCACTGTATCTATCTTTGATGGTGAAGAGATTGAATGTTTTGGTAGGTTAAAAGAAGTGATTAAGATGCAGTATGTATGAGAAAGAAAAGTTATATTATTTAAATGTGAATGGTTTGACACAAATGTAAAACTAAATAGAGTAAAAATAGATCTTGGTTTCACTTGTGTAAATGTGAGCCAAACATTGTATGAAAATGAGCATAAGAAGTCTTTTATGTTGATGGTTGTAAATTTGGAGTCAATTTGAAAGTGGTGCAAAAGTTTCAACATATACATTTATGGGATGTTCCTGAGATAGAACAAGATGAAGTCATATGACCTACTAGAATAACTTTGCCATCTATAGATCTAGATAAGTCAGAAATAATGCAATTTCACAAGCATGATGTGGAACCTTCTGAAATAGATACAAATGGGAAATAGTAATATTGAAGATATTGATTTTATTGATGATGATGATAATGAAGATGAAACTTTGGTTAATTATAATGATGATTCAAAGGATATTATACCAAGTGATGATGATATAGATTGAATTTTAAAGTAACGGGAAACCTATTAGCATAAGTGGCATGAATGAAGATCCTAAACATATTATTGCTTACAAAATAAATTGAAGCAAATGTAAGAAGACATGAACAAATCCTGCTATAAGATCTTCTACTAATGAAGATGGTTCCCAAACATGTATATACACTCTGTAATGGTTTATACTATAATGGTCTCTTATTCTTTATTTTTTTTGTAGGGGCTTCATCTTCTTCGGGGAGTGTGAGAAAGGTTCACGGGCCAACAAGAGGGATTGAGTTGGAGAGGTTAGTGAGCATTATTAAAAAATTACCAATCGATACCCTCTTCCCTGTATTGAGAGACCTGTTGGAAAGTGGAGCCCCAAATTCAACCACGAGATTGGTGCCCTCGTACGACAATTCATACCCCTTCAATATGAGTGTTGGTCCAATGTGCCTTCAGACTTCATGACATTTATAGTTGATATGCTATAGGTAATAATGATATATCTCTTTATTCTTATATTTTCTTTATTTTGTGACTGATAATAAAAGATTATTGCAGTTCTATTTTAACTTTGAATAAACAAGTAGTATGATCAAATAGATTAAACGCAAAGCAACTAACACATATAAATGATACAAGCACACGTTGCATAGTCATTATAACAAAGTTAAAGATCTAATGGTAGCACGGCGATATTCTTATAAGCATGTATCATAGGCTGATTGGGATTAGCTATGCATAGTTTGGGAGACGAAAAAGTTTGAGGTAATTCCTATTATCAAAACTTATAAAGTACACTTTGATTACCTGACTAATTATTTCAATCATAAAACTCATTAATTATAGACACGCTAACAAATGAATGCTCAAAGCGTTAATAACTTTCACACAATCATAATGGAGGGAATGTCTATTTTTTTGATCATCAATATCGTCAGGTGAATCAAAATGTTATTCTATTACTCTTAATAATGTTTAGTATATAATAACTAACGACTCAACTTTTGCTACATATTGGATAGGAAGTTTTAACTGGGGTCGCACTTACTCGAATTGAAATGTTTTACAACACATATTTCTCGCTAAAAGAGGTTGATATAATGATACAGCTCGAGAAATATATGTGAGTAATCCCTCAAAAATCTTTTGATTGATGACACTTGCTCGATAAAGATATGTTATTTTCAATGTGGAAAAGATATGTTAGTTTCAATGAGGGGGATGGGGGATTATAGCTTTGTATGTGATTCTGCTAGATGCTTTTTGAATACTTTCTGATTGATGCTCCTTGTCTAAGATAATAGTGTTAGTTTAGCGAGATTTGAGGGGGGGGGGGTTATCACTTTGTATCTGATTCTATTGGATGCATTTTGAATACTTTCTTATTGATGCTCCTTGTCTAAGATAATAATGTTAGTTTCAATATGTAAAAGCGAGATCTGGGGGGCAGGGTCACTTTGTATCTAATTCTGCTAGATGTTTTTTTGAATATTTTCTGATTGATGTTCCTTGTCTAAGATAATAGTGTTAGTTTCAATGTGTAAAAGTGAGATTGGGGGAGGGGGGGGGGTTATCACTTTGTATCTGATTCTGCTAGATGCTTTTTTAATACTTTTTTTTTATTGATGCTCATTGTCTAAGATAATAATGTTAGTTTCAATGTGTGAAAGCAAGATGTGAGGGGGGGCTTATCGCTTTGTATCTGATTCTACTACATGTTTTTTAAATACTTTCAGATTGAAACTCATTTTTTAAGATAATAATGTTATTTGAATGTGTAAAAGTGAGATTGGGAAGGGGGTTATCACTTTGAATCAGATTTTACTTGATTCTCTTTGAACACATTCAGATTGATGGATATATTTATCTTGAATTTGGTTTATTGGGATGTTACAGGAACTCATGTGTACTTTATGGGATGAGCCTATCATTAAGGATGTCACACCTCGCACTGAAGAAGAGATAGTTGAAGAAGCCCTGGGGTGAAATAAAGGTCTTATACGTGGAGCCCCACTCAGATCTTCTAAGAAAAAGAGTCGTGGTGAAATGGTTTTACGCAAACAAGTTAAGCCATTGGAGAGCCCACTACAAGCTTAATCGCTTGGGCTCGTCATAAGGGTTTTTCAGCTCCTGATGATGACTAAACAACATAAACGTGAGGTTCACAACATTTGTTAAGCAAATTTTTTATGCTATCTTTTGAACTATCTTTTTTAGATACATTTGTGAACCATCTTTTGTATTGTATAATGTTCAAAGGATTATGTAATGAACTACTTTGTTACATTACATATATTAATGATCAATATATATATATTTCTTAGAAAACTATTGTTTATGATAAATATTCTGATGATATATTGACTATTAGGTATATAAAACTAAAAATATAAAATTTTTGATAAAATATTTTGAAGAATAAGTTTTTAGCGACCGAAAAAAGTTTGTCACTAAAAGCTTTCGTGACTAAATCTATTTCGTCGCAAAAAGCTTTAGGCAACCAAAATAGTTTTTGTCACAAAAATGTTTTATGATGAAAAGGGTTCAGTTGCGAAAGCCTTTCGTGACTAAGTGTAACATCATTGCGCTAAATCTCACGATGACATGATTCTTCACCGAGGAAGTTTTTTTACATGAAGTAAATTTCGTCGAAACTGCTAATGCGACGAGTGCAATTTTCATCGTGAATTGTCTTTCCTAACGATTCAATGTGACGAATGTCATGACGAAAATATTTTCGTCGGTAAAATGTTTGTCGATGAATTTTTAAGGTTTTAGCGACCAAAAGGTTGGTCGCTAAAACCCTTATTTCTTGAAGTGTTAGATACCACATGTCCCAAGACGACAATCTTAGATAGCCAAAACTCACACTTACTCAACTTGACATACAACTTTTGATCCTTTAAAATCTGAAGTGTTTTTCTGAGGTATTCTTCATGTTCTCCTTTAGACTTAGAGTAAATTAGATATGATCTATGGAAACAATGACAAACTATTCCAAAAAATCAAGTCCATGGATGCAGTAGAGGTATTGGTAAACTCAAAGAGTATGTCCAAAACTCGTAATGAACGTACTTCCGTTTACGACCAATAGTGTTTGGTATGTCCTCCTTCTTCACTCCTTGTTAATGATACCGAGATCACAAGTCAATTTTGGAGATGACACACAGTCCATTGAGTTGATCAAATAAATCCTCTCTACGGGGTAGAGGGTACTTGTTCTTAATAGTAACCTTTGTTTTCTCTATATAGTCTATACAGAGCCTCAAAGATGCATCCTTCTTCTTTACAAAATGAACGGGTGCACCCTAACGAGACATTGGGGTGAATAAAATCATTGTCCAATAACTCTTGGAGTTGTTGCTTAAGCTCATTCTTTGTAGGTGCCATATAGTATATGGCCTTAGATATAGGGGTTGTCCCGAGAATTGTTTCGATGTTGAACTCTACTTATCTAGCGGGTGGAATGACTGGTAAAGTCTTAGGAAAACTTTCGAGAAATCTTTAACCACCTCCACATTATCCAAGTTCTAGCTCCAACTTCCGTTTGTCCAACACGCTAGCTAAATAGCCGCAACACATATTGCTAATCAAATGTTTGGCTCATAGGAATGAGATGATTCGAGGGAGTATGTGCAAATAGAATCCCTTAAATTTAGAACTTGGTTTACCTGGAGGTTTAAAAAATAACATCGAAATCATGTATGTTCGATAATATAGGAGTATCTCCAACATTCTATCTATATCACTACATATAAGACTTGATGGTATTATTTGTAGATAAAATACCACCCAAAGGAGTGGACAAACAAAGTTCAAACTTAAGAGGTACTATATCCATATTCAATCTCTTAGTAAACTTAATAGATATAAAGGAATGCGTAGAGCCAGAATCAAACATCATGAATACATCAACTCTTTGGATTAGAATTGTACCTGACACCACATTGGTAATGTCTTTCGAGAAACCTTTAACCACCTTCACACTATCCAGTTCTAGCTCCAAGTTTTGTCTATCCAACACGCTAGCTAAATAGCCCCAACACGCATTGCTTATCAAATGTTTAGCTCGTAGGAACGAGATGATTCGAGGGAGTATGTGAAAACACGATCCCTTAAATTTAGAACTTGGTTTACCTGGAGGTTTAAATGACACCTCCCGCTCATGACATAGGATATTGACGTAATTGATAGCTAACAAATCCATACAAAAAATCAAAATCACGTATGTCCGATAATATAAGAGTAATCTCCAACATTCTATCAACATCACTACAATAATAAGACTTGATGGTATAATTTGTAGATAAAATACCACCCAAAGGAATGGACAAACAAAGTTCAAACTCAAGAGGTACTATATCCATATTCAATCTCTTAGGAAACTTAACAGATATAAAGGAATGCGTAGAGCCAGAATCAAACATCATAATTGCAGCAACTCCTTGGACTAGAATTGTACCTGGCACCACATTGGTAGTGTCTTCAATATCAACCTTAGTCATTCTGTAAATCTTCGCTTGCACTTTGGGCGTGTTTCCAGTCTTTGTCTGTTAGGCTTGTCCTTCATCTTAGGGCAATCTTTTAGAAAATGCTAGTTTTACCACAACAAAAACATGCTCCTATAGTCTTAACTAGAGTAATGTAAATCAACTTGTTGACAAAGGTATGTACTAGACGAAAGTAACTGAACTACTTATTCTAAGGCAAAGTAATTTAGTGATTCCTATTCAATACTATCCCTAGAAATCACATAACTCAAGAGAATCTTCATATGAGTCTTCCTTTTCTAGATCTTCTTCTAAATCTGGGCTTTAGGGATAATATGATCCATGGGGCTGCAACTAGGTGGGTAGTTCCTAACAATGGATGCCTAAAGTTCAGTTCACAAAAGTCTAGGAACTAAATGTGAAGGTTGACTAACTTCTTCATGAGGAATGTCTTACTAGTAGTAAAATCCGCTCCTTACTCTAGTGTTGGAACACGAATATGTGCTCCCCTCCAAATGATGCATTCATTCTATATCATAATTGGAGGCCTAGGAAATGGGTCCAATATCATTCTTCTTGTATATATAGTAGGGAGTGGATAAACATTTAATGCGGCATCTGATATCTCCTCATCTGCAATAATCGATCCAAAGTCATTACAATGGTCCATTGCTAAGATAATCACACAATTCATTCACATGACGCATATCAATAATTTATTACTTTGTTCCTAAGAAAACATCACAACCCTAAATTGTTGCATAAACTCCTAAAGTTTAGAAAAAAAGGTTCTATCAAAACATTTTATCTTAAGAATCCAAAAATTTAGAAAAATTTCTAAAAACCATTTCATCGACATAATCATTTATGTTGTGATACCAACAGTAATGACCCGAAAATTTAGCTAAGATTTTCATTAATATTTCAAACAAAAGGTCGTGGAAGCTAGGTCAAATTTTTTTTAAAACTAACCAAGAATGTAATCAAAACTTAAACATAACTTCATCTAATTCAAATCATTTAGAAATATCGTTTAACAACGATTCTAAACGAAGGCATTAAATCCAACAAAACCGGTAAAAATAAAAGTGGTTCAATTTAAAGGAAGCAAATAAACTTTAATGTTTTATTATAAAAATTATTGACTCTCAGCCTATACCAGAGACTCTAAACTTCATCCACAATGAACACATCCTCATCATCTGGAAATCTTAGAATAAAATAGAGTGAGTATAATGATATACTTAGTAAGCAATTATATATAAACATAACATCACTACAGTTGCAATCACATTCAATACATATTATTCGTCGGAGTTTTCATATCTTTCTTATTGACTATCACATATGATACGTATCATTCATTCAGAACTTTCATATCTTTCTTACAGAGTTCGTTGGCCAACTTTCATTAGAGCTTGTCACCACACTCAGAATAGAACAGAGATTACCCGTCCATAATTGTTAGCTTTTGAGGTATGTACAAGTGACATTATTCACGGTACCACTCCGTACCTCTAAAAAGGTGGAACCAGAAAGTTGATAATCTCTCACAATGTTAGATTTTGAGATATATACAAGTGACATTCCTTACAATTACCACTCCACATCTCCGAGCATACACACAGACCCTCTCCTGAAGGATGAGGTAAAACATAGACTATTCTAGAAGGATAAGGAAAACATAATAGAGTTGGTGGGTACGTGACTCTAACGGCACATAGTGTTTTTTGTTATGTAATCATAAAATAATTTTTCTTATCTTATAATAATATATAATCCTTTCAAAAATCTATATTCAAACATCACAACGTCATCACAGAGTAAACTATAGAAATAAAAATATAACATCACTAAACAACAACCATCATAAAGAAAACAATCATAGTTTCATTCTAAAATTTTCAAGCACGCAAAACATATAGTTACATATGTGAGGGTTGACTTACCTGATCACCTAGTGAAGAAGTCAAACAATAAAATTTTCTGAAACAAATAATACTACACTTCTCAAAACGGTGCGATATAAATTGAAAAACTAACAGTATAATGCAGCGCCTGACAAAACTATGAAAAAAATACCCTAGGTGTTCCTAAAATTTCTAAATTTCTTCCGAATAGTTCTATAATACTTTAGAGTTTTACTTATTAAATGTTGTAATAATTCGATGTCGTTTAGGAGGTCAAAATGTGAAAACTACACTGACACATAAAAATATTTTTTGCTTAAAAAGATAAATATATTTAACCAAAAAAGTACGCTTATATACAAGGGACATACCCCATGTATATACACGCACTATATTTCTAAAGCTCAGACCTAGATAAACTGTATATGCACACTATACTACAAACCAATGAGCAACATGAACTAAATAAAACAATATACTACAATGTAGATACAACATATATATCACACCAATGGAACCACATGGAAACAACCACTTCATGGAAAATTACGACTAGTCAAAACATAGTTGAAACAACCTAACCATCAAACATACTCAATCCATAACTTAGAAAATCACCTCAAACGATATACCGAGGTGTAACACAATAAACAACACAAGTTAGGATAGTTGCAGAGATGCAGGAAATTCTAAGATTCAAGAATGCAACAAATGACTGATACCAAACAACCACATAGTGTGAGGCACACCACCGGAGACCCTTGGTAGTGGTTGAATTTAGGAGAAATACACCCACCCAGTTCAGTTCTAGCCACAAATATGTTTTACTATACTCAGATATGGAAAACCTGTCAGAACGACGTAACACTCTGATAGAGTTCCCGGACCTCAAGAGACTGTGAGATTCAGAAGAAAAATGAAGCATGCCATAGCTGACGGTGATGAAGCATGCCATAGCTGACGGTGATGAAGCATGGCCAATCTGAGAAGAACAACCACGTTCCCCATGTCAGTTTTGCTACGAACAACCTTAGAGGAGGATCGAACCAAGCTCAAGCCAAACGAGGCAAACAACTAAACGACATAAAGCTCCCAATCACGACTTTTTATGGTGTTGCCAGAGCTTTGAGGAGGGTTGAAATCTCAAAGATATCTCTAAGTCTCACTGGTGGAGATAGATAAGGAAGCTCTCACACATAAAGTCACACTAGTGATATGAAAATGGCAGAGCCTCGCCTTGAACTCATCAGAGCTCAGGGTTAGGCTCAGAGAAGACATAGATTACTGTTGGAGGTCAGCGACTTACGTTAGATATTTTAAGTTTCTAGTGAGAAGTGAGACATTCGCTTTCTAGAAACCCCCCTAAATCTTTCAATTTTTTTGGAAAAACAGTCAAGTTTGGAAAAACATTTCAATATAAAAAACGTGCCTAAATATTCTGAAAATTCACAAGATTTTCTAGAACATATTCAATATGTTATGAGGTCTTAGATTTTGAGATTATTCCTTGACCTTCTTATCAAGGAGGTATTGAGAAGGTTCGTTGTTCTAGATGTGAAGGGAAAATCACTGATAATTCAATCAGACCAAGAGGTTGTTGACCTTATGTGTGACGCAACCCCCTTCCAAACTGACATTCATATATCCAAGGTCTAGATTCCAAAGCGTCTTTCTTCTTCTCTCTTCTCAGACTTTAGAAAATCATCTCGGGGTAGCAAGAGATCTTGGCTTGCTTCATTTAGCTCATCGCCATGCCCCACTATCTTCTTTAACCTCTGCTTGCTTCCAGCTGAGGGAGTTAAATCACCACCTTTCATGGTGACTATTGATGCAATACATGTGTCCTTATCAACATTGCTTGAATTTAGAACTTTAGAAGGTTCCTACTTACCACCCTTCGAGGGATTTTAGAACTTAAGAAGGTTCTTATTCATCACTTCTACTTTGTGAAAAATAAATAATGCATATAGAATTTTATTAGATGCAAAGGCCGCTGATAGACCACGCAAACAACCAAAGTAGAAACAAGTTTACTAACACATATTTTAATGTTATTGGTACACGTTTTGTTCTGTCATATGGTTTTAGATAAATGAATATTTTAATAGCATGTTTTAAGGTATTAAAGTAGCATTGATGCGAATTGTTACATTTCCCTAAAGAGCTTGGTGGCATGGTAGATGGATTGAAACTGTGGCAAGTATTAGTTCATGTGTGACAATATATCTTGGAAATAGATGAATTCTTATTTAGCTTCTTATATTTATTTTTAATAGTTCGTATTTATCTTAATAACTCTCAATTTAAATGATGATTTCAATAAGTCTTATGGAGGATGTCATACGCTTTTTTTGTCAAAAAGATGTTATAAGGGTATAAGCTATATTTTTAGAAGTCTTTTTTGTTGTATACTCCAAAGAAGGTACTTGGCTTGATACATATAGTAGTAACTATTTAAGTTGTATGATTATAAATGTAGCAAGTTAAGATTCTTAAGGATTGTATATTATGGGTCCGATATGATGATATGCAGATATTCTACCGGATATTATCCTTCATGGTGAGTACTAATGCAATACATTTGTTCTTATCGACGCCACATGTATATGTTGCATCTACTCTATGTGAAAATAAAGGCTCTTCTTCTATTACAATGCTAATGACCTGATTTGGCAACAACTCTATGTGATACTCCTTTGAGGGAATGGTGTCCCGGCAAGTCTATGTCATACACATATGCAAGACTACCTCTAAAAACCTATGCCAAGTGGCCGCCATGTAACCAACTCTTGGCTAATCAGTAAGTAGGAAACACATCGCCAATGAGATGGAAAAATTACAGCCAACATATGAAAATGAACAAACATAATGGAGTAGCTAATAAGGAACAATATCAACAAAATCAAGGGAATATTTATGGTGGTGGGTTATCCTCGATTTTTCTAAAATTCAACAACAAACTAGGAATATTCTGGAGTTATTTGTAACCTATTTTCATGTATAAATATGGGTCTATATTACCTTAAAAGAACACTTCAAATACAATTTAGAGCATTCATTGAGTTTAGAATCTCTCATATTTTATGTTACTCTCTTTATTTTTACATTTGTTTAGTTAAACTATAGAAATCCTTTATAGCTTGGTGCTCTTATTGAGAGATGTATTGAAAACTTAAGAGTGCAGAATAAGATGCTTGGAATAAGATCGAACATAGTTCTCAATGATGATAACGAGGCAGATCATGTTAATCAGCCCTCACACTTTGTAGGGATTCCTGGAATGATACAAGCTATCCTCATGGGAATCCAAAGTATGGAGAACCATGATAATAAAGCGCTATGTAGTGCGTGGCAGACTGTGCAGGAGTAGATCAATGTTTTATAATGGGATGTAGCAGAAACACAAGCAGAGGTGAACAACCGGATGAACATGAAAGAACAAGAAAACTTAGAAATTCACTTTGTGGAACTAGATGATCATCCCATCAGGAGACCTAACCTATATGTAAGCCATAATGTGCAACAAAAAGACGTTGAAGTTCAGTCCAATGACAATAGAAAGGAAGCTAATGGAGAGAATTCCCTGTAGGAGATGTTGACAGAAAAGGTGATTGAATAAATGCTGGAAAGAAAGATGATGGAGATGCCAAAGCTGGGG
The DNA here is from genome assembly GCA_003255025.1 of Datisca glomerata. Taxonomy (NCBI): domain Eukaryota; kingdom Viridiplantae; phylum Streptophyta; class Magnoliopsida; order Cucurbitales; family Datiscaceae; genus Datisca; species Datisca glomerata. Next base: position 2,486,552 of record QANY01008715.1, read on the forward strand.
AGTAGGAGCTTGGCTGATTTGGACTTGCTCGTGCGCTCTTTGTTATGTCTAAAGATACTTACTGCACCAATCTTGAAAAATTTTGTTTGCCTTAAAATTCAAATGTTACGAACGTAAAATAAACTCGGTTGACCATCTCAAATTATTCAAGCAAGTGATGGTCCTGCATCATCATGAGGGTGAGCTCATGAGTCGAATGCTTTCTACTAGCCTAGACAATAATATTTTAAAGTGGTACCATTCTCTTCCACTCGACATATCATTCCATCATGAAGATTTGGAATATCTTCTAATCATCTCTATAAAAAAGAGGAGTTGTTACAAGATTACACTCACTGTGTCAAAGATGAAATGACCAAAGTTGAAATTGTGATGATCGGGTGGTGAGATTACCATTAAGGTGAGGACCAAATCCAAATTCGCCCTTGTTTGATGACATATCTTAAGTGAAGCTACTCATAATGACTGTAACATTCTTACGGTCTAAGACATACATTACTATGGAAGAATAGAAGAAAAGCATGATGAGGTTGTCAAAATAGGGATTAGGGGAACAACAGATGAACGGTCAAAGCTTTGGAGCAAATAAGAAGAAAATGAAAAGAAAAAAGAAGAATGATGGCCAAGGCAAGTACAAACGCGCGATAGTGCTGACAAGTGGGGGAGGACTTTTGAAATAGTTCACCTGAGAGATAAGATCTACACACCTTCAACCATATTTTGGAGGCAATAAAGATCAAACCATATTTAAAAGACCGGCTCCGTTGGTGAAGGAACCAAGTAGTAGGGATAAGGACAAGTGCTACTTGTATCACAGGAGCTACGAAATCTATATTGGTGATTTTTACGAGTTGAAAGACTACATTGAGGAATTGGTAAAAGAAGACAACCTTCAACAGTACCTATTGAAAGAGGAACGAGAACTAGGAACGGAGAATGAAGCACAACATAAAGAAAATGAGCCGCTACAGATTGTAGACACAATCATCATCTTGACAGAACATGAAGGCACAAAGAGAAATGAGCGTAAAATATATTATAAGAAACTGACAAAAAGTGAAGACTAAGAATGATAAATCAACATAAAAGACCTTGACATCTTACAACTAATCTTTGATGACTTAAAGTTGGTGGATGACAATGGATGACATTATGACGTGGAACTGTCTTTTAAGGAGAGTTCTGGTCGGCAATGGAATTGCAGTCAACATCATACGGTAAACTACCCAGAATGACTTATGAACATTGTATGGTAAAGAAGAAGAACAGAAAATGGAACATATGCATGAACTTTACTGACCTAAACAAAGCTTGCCCAAAAGTCAATTTATTGAAAAGTGTAGGTGCAACATATCAAAGGTTAATGAACAAAGTTTTTTGTGATCAAACCGGAAGAAAAATGGAAGTTTACGTAGATGATATGCTCATGAAAAGTGAAAAGAGGTAGGACCACGTAAATATTTGGATGAAGCATTATCCATTCTAAGGAAAAGTCAGATGAAGTTCAATTTGGAAAAGTGTACATTCAGAGTTTTCACCGCAAAATGTCTTGGCCATTTGATTAAGAAACAGAATCGTGGTCAACTCAGACAAGGTAAAAGTAATGATGGCGATGAAGTCACCGAGGAGCCAGAACAAAATGCAAAGTGATCACTCTAAGAAATTAGAGTTGTCAATGATTTTCAAGATTAAGTCATTAGGAATTGGAAAATGACGTGTTAGTTCTTTTAGTTTTATTTTAATAATTTCCTATTTTATTTCCTTTCTTAGGGTTAGGTTGTCTATCTAGCATATCTATTGTTAAATGGGTAGATGTTGCACTTAATTTGCTACTTTGTATGTAGAGCTCTAGGGCTGACAGTAAACTGGGTAGATGTTGTAGCACAAGAATACTACATCGTTACAACAACATATATGCATGCATGATAGGGATCTTGTATTGTTAAGTCAAGCTGACACCTAAAAGTGTGCAAAGAACCCCGTGCACTCAAAGAAAACCATTATCCAACTTGCATCGTATTCCATCCAGTGGTCCCTAACCTTTGCTGTTGCATGACGTGTGCCCTTCTTTATTTTTGAAGCCCTAGATTGGTGGTCATATATAGATAAAAAGTACATTCCCTTTGGAGGAGCATGCATTTTTTCTTAGAGAAAGGAAGACAAGGTGCCGTGAAGGAAGAATAATAAGATCAAAAAAGAAAGGAAGGGTGCCAAGGATGAAGACAAGAAATGAGATATTCTTTTATGCTATTCTATTTTTCTCTATGCTTCCTTAATATATCATTATCTTCTCCTTTTTAAGCTTAGTATCTTTGTATTTTAATGGCTAACTATGGTTAGAATTTCTGCTTAAGCTCATTATGAGCTAAACCCTTTAAGCTAGGATGATTAATGAACCTTGGAGTTTTTAATCTTGATTTTTGAAGTTTGAGGTCAAGCTTGTTGTGCATTTTATTTAATTGTTTTTTATCACTTAATCTCATTAATTGACTAGCCCTCATTTTGTGAGAAACCCATTGATTTCCATTCTGGAAAGGTTCAACTCAATAGATCTAACTTGAATAATACATATTTACTTGATTCTTTAGTAATCAAAGCAATTAGTGGATAGTACAAGCATATATCACTCACCTTGTAAATCTAAAAACTGGAGGATATACTCAATAATCTTAGTCACATTTTGGCTTTAGGTTTGATTAAGATTAAAGCTGTAAAGATGAAAATCATTTGTACATGATGAGTTTAGGTTAATGTTGTTAGTAAGCTATAGCAGTTCAAGCAAATTTCAGTCAATGTTATCAACAAAAAGAAGATTTAATCATCCTAGCCCATTTAGTCATTGATTACATAATAAATATTATGCTCTTGTCCCATCTCTAATTGATATCACTCTACTTTGATATTAGTTTAGCTTAAACATTAATTTCCATTCTATTACAGCACATTAACTTAGATTTGAAACAAATTTGATTAGCTAATTATTTTTCAATAATCCATTTGGAGAATGACGCTCACTTATCACTTTACTACTTGTTAACGACACGTGCACTTGCGTACATATTACACAAAATAAGTTTTTGACACAGTAGCCAGGAATTGAGTGAAGAACTTCGTTATTTAGATTAGTTGAAATCTAATTCTTAGATTACTGTACTCAAGTTTCGTTACTACTTTGTTGTAGGTTTTTGGATATTTTTATGCACAAACAACAATTACTTGACCTCAATTTCGATCAGGAAATCGACAAGACTTTAAGGAAATTGAGAAAAGAACAAAAATGGGTAGCTATAGTAAGAGAGATGGCATCAAATGAAGAAGGAGTAGGCTTGAATGAAAATTAGAACTAAAATGTCAACAATGGTATTAATCATAACAATGTTATTGTTATGGCATATGATAGGGAAAGGTCCATACGAGTCTATGCTAATCTTATTCCTCTGGCCATAAACCTTTGGGTAGTAAGGCTAGAGATCCAAGCTCCACAATTTGAATTAAAGCCTGTGATGTTCAAAATGCTACAAACTGTGGGGTAGTTTGATGGTTTCTCAATTGAAGATCCTCTACATCTAAGGCTATTCATGTAAGTTACTGATGCTTTCAAAATTCCTGGAGCTTTAGAGGATGCTTTAAGGATGAGGCTGTTTCCTTACTCGTTAAGGGATAGAGCCAGAGCTTGGTTAAATTCTCTACCACCTGACTCCATTAGTACATGGAATGATCTAGCAGAAAAGTTCTTGATGATGTATTTCCCAACCATAAAGAATGCTAAACTGAGAAATGATATCACCTATTTCCATCAATTGGAAGAAGAATCCTTATATGAAGCATAGGAGAAATTCAAGGAGTTGATACATCATAGTATTCCTCATTACATTCAAATGGAGACTTTTTTATGATGGCTTGAATCCTTCCACAAGGCTTATATTTGATGCCTCAGCAAATGGATCTATTTTGTCTAAATCCTATAATGAAGCATATGATGAGAGGATAACCAGCAATAGTTATCAATGGCCAACCTCAAGAGCAGTATCAAGTAAGAGTGTTGCATGTTTTCATGATGTAGATGTTGTTACAGCCTTGACAACCCAAGTGTCATCCTTAACCAATATGATCAAGACATTGAGCACGGCCTCCTCAGCATTTCAGAATCAAGGATTAAGCCAATCAGTGAACCAAGTAGCTAATGTATCATGTGTTTACTATGGAGAGGAGCATCTGTTTGAGAGTCATCCTCGTAACCCTATCCCAATCAACTATATGGGGAACTTTAACATAAATAACAACCCTTATTCCAACACTTATAATCCTGTTTGGAGACAACGTCCCAATTTTTCATAGAGTAATCAATATGTAGGGCCATCAAACTTATAGAATAGACCATCTTATCCTCCTATTTTTTCAAAGCAAGTTCAAATGCAAAAGCCAACTCCAACTGAGCAACCGGTGTATTAGAATGCTTATTGAAATAATATATAGCATAAAATAGATATGTCATCCAGAATCAGTTAGCATTGATTAGAGCCAACCTGTATCACTCAGAAACTTGGAAAATCATAGGCACTACAAGAAAAATAGCTTATATTGGCGATTTAACAGTGGCGGTTGTAGCAATTGCTGTAAAAAAATACTGTAAAAGTTTTACCAACGGTTTTGAAAAACAACCGCTAACTAGTGTACATTAGGTGACTGTTTTGTCCAAACCGCCGCAATATATAGAAACAATAAATAAAAAATAGAAAATTAAGAAAATAGAAGAAATAACAATTTTAGGGCGGTTGTGAAACCACCACTAAAAGTCTTTTTAATCCTCATTTCCTTCCCAACCAGCAATTTACATCTCTCTCACTGGATTTGCGGCGATTTCATCAGCGTAGCCCCCCGTTCAGATCTTTCAACACCACATGACGGAGACCGACAGCCAGGAGCACAGACCAACGATTCTTACGCCTCTCTCTCACTGGAACTGATCCAGTCTCGTCATCGCATGTGAGATCTTCTTCTGTCTTTCTTCGTCCCCTCCTCTCTTTCTTCTTCGCCTATTTTCTTTCTTCTCTAACATAGGTTTTTGGATATCTGAATTTCTAATGAAGAATCTTTGAATCTCTAGGTTTTTTTAAATCTTAGAATCTCTAAATTATGTGCTTATTTTTGTGCGGTTGTGTGAAATTAGTCGTGATGTTCATTTTTCGGGGCTTGTTGAATCTCTGAACAAATTTAAGTAAAAATTAGAACTAATTTCCCTTGTCGTTTCTCTATTTTTTTATCTGGCTTAGTTCTCTGCCAAAGTTTGCATATTTTTTTTGGTTTTTATCAATGAAATCTGAATTGGATTTGGTTCTAGAAAAATTAATTCACTTTTTAATTCAATTCCCATTTACTGTTATGCTGTATGAATGAGTTCTGTTCATGCATTTAGAGAAAACACAATTCTTACCCTAATCCTTGGTCTCACTTTACTTGAGCCTTAGGCAGGTCCAATAGAATCTTATATCTGTAACTCAGTATTTAACTTTATAACATGAGAGGATTAGGGTAAGAATTTTGTTTTACATGAAATTTGAATAAATAATACTACAGTAGCATAAGAATTGTTACCAGTTAGGTCTGAACTTAAAGAATTAGTTTTCTAGTTTCTTTTCTAATAAATGTTCTCCTAGTTTCTTTGGAAATCACAATTCTGCTCACTTTGAGCGGTTTTAATCATCTTATGAGCTGTGAAGCTAACAAACCTGTTAGACTGAATGAGATGATGGTTGAAGTTATAATTCTTCATGATTTTGTGATTCAATTCCAAATTTTTTAGTTTATTTAATTCTTGTAGTGATTGCAACTTGTTTGCCTCTGTTCTGTACCTCAATTTGAAACTCTGATTTCATTGTGAGTTTGATTTTCATTGTATTGAACTATCTATTATAATGTGTTCAGATTGATTTTAATATGGATAAAAATTGGATTGGAAAATATCGAGTTAGTCAAGATTACCTTAATGCAGTTGAAGAGTTTCTTAATTTTGCTTTTGAAAGAGTTTCTATAGAGGGTAAGATTTTGTGTCCATGTAAACATTGTGTGAATACGCTGAGGATGAATAGGAGAGTGTGCATGAGAACTTGGTGTGTAATGAGTTTTGCATTGGTCATATACGTTGGTTTTTCCATAGTGAATCCATATTGCAAAATTTAAATGGAGAAGAGATTAATGAGAGAAATGTGAACCATACATCTGTGTATGAAGCTTATGATGACAATATGCATGACTTGTTGCATGATGCATTCAGAGTTGTGGATAATGAGAGAGGAACATATGATTTGCAAACAGAACCAACTGCTAATAATATGAATGAGCAACTAAATGATGCTCAACATGCAGAGGTGAATGATTTCTCTAACTTAGTTAGATATAGTAATGAACTTTTATATCCAAGATGCAAAAGTTTTTCAAAACTCTCATTTATTGTGCATCTTTATCACTTAAAGTGTCTTCATGGATTGAGTAATGATGTCTATCGGGGTTGCTTGAGTTATTACGTAAAACTGAATGAGAGTTGCCAAAAACATTTTATGAAGCTACAAAGATTATAAAAAGTTGGGTCTTAGGTATGAAAAGATACATGCTTGTCCAAATGACTGCATATTATATTGAAAAGACAAAGAACAAGAACAATCATGTTCTACTTGTGGTACTTCAAGGTGGATAGCCAAGAAGGGTGAGAGTACATCTCAATCTCAAGGAAAAAGGAAGAAGAAGCCAAAAGCTGCTAAAGTGATGCGTTACTTTCCTTTAAAAGGAAGGTTAAGGGATTATACATGTCATCTAAAACTGCTGACGATATAAAATGGCAGCATGTAGAGCATACTGAAGATGGTGTTTTAAGACATCGTGTTGATTCGACTGCTTGAAAATCATTTGACTCTAGACATACTGAATTCTCATCCGAACCATGTAATGTCAGACTTGGTTTGGCTAGTGATGGTTTCAACCCATTTGGAGCAATGAGTGTTAGTTATAGCATGTGGCATGTTCTTTTGATTCATATAATTTGGCTCCTTGGATGTGCATGAAATAAACATCATTGATTATCTCTACTCTTATCCCCTGGCCTAAAATTGATGGTTTCAACCCATTTGGAGCAATGGGTGTTAGTTATAGTATGTGGCCTGTTCTTTTGATTTCATATAATTTGCCTCATTGGATGTGCATGAAACAAACATAATTGATTCTCTCTATTCTTATCCCTGGGCCTAAAATTCCTGGTAATAATATTGACGTGTATTTGCAACATTTGATAGAAGAATTGAAAGAATTATGGGAAACATGTGTCGATACATATGATGCATCAAGGAAGGAAGTTTTTAAGATGCGTGCGGCACTGTTGTGGATGATTAGTCAGTTTTCAGGACTAGATAATTTGTCTGGTTGGAGTACACATTCATGTTTTGTTTGCCCTCATTGTAATTATGAGACAAATTATCAACGCTTGAAATATAGTAAAAAAATTTATTTCATAGGCCATAGGAGATTTCTAGAGCCTGGCCATAGGTTTCATCATGATAGTAAAAAATTTAACGGCGCAATTGAGAATAGTTCGGCTCCTATTTCTCCTACAGAGTCAGATGTTTTACAACAACTCCAAGGCCTTGATGTCACTTTTGGGAAAAGTAAAGAATCTGGCCGAAAATGAAGATCTGGTGATGATAATGTGCAATATTGGAAGAAGAGAAGTATATTTTTTCAACTACCTTATTGGGAGTTTAATCTTATATGTCATAATCTTGAAGGAGAAGTAAAATATTATGGGATATTGAAGGAGATTATTGAACTGAACTATTACAATAAGTTCAAAGTAGTGTTATTTAAGTGTGATTGGACTGACACCACGAATGCTAGAAGAAAAGTTGATGAGTTTGGGTTTACACTTGTTAATTTTTCACGTTTTGTTCACACTAGTGATGATTTGAAAGATGAACCATTCATCTTTGCATCTCAAGAATGTCTTGTGTATTACGTACAAGATTAGATAGATAAAGATTGGCATGTTGTGGTGCATACAAAACCAAGAGATATGTTTGACATGGGTGGCCATAATAATGATATAACTCTTGATAATGAAGTGGTGATGAATTTTGAAAGTGAGATACATGATCATTCTCATTTAGAAGAAGTCTTACATGAGAATGAAGAATGTGTCAATTTAGTTAGGACATATGTTGTTGGTGTAACCATAGAAGATGCAATTCATACGAATGTTGATTTTGATCAGAATAGTGATGACTCAATTTGATCGTGTTACTATTTAAATTAGGTATGTCTTTATTTGATAGTGTTAATATTTAATTTTGATAAGCTTTGTCTCTTTTTGATAATGTTATTATCTATTTCGTTGTGCAAGTATAACCATCATAGTCCGTGGTAGACGTTTGCGCATAACTGAGGACCGGTCTGTTGGTGATCAAGATCCACCATGCAATGATCCCACTGAATTAGGAGGTATAACATATATTTTATATTTCAAACAAATTATTGTTCTTATTCATATAATGTCTAACATACAAAATAATGTTTTAAACGCAGGTGAATTCTCCTCCTCTAGGCGAAAGGTTCGTGGTCGGACACAATTAGCTCATAAATGGAATCCACCTGAAGGGAAGAAAGTGAAAGTTGAATTCAACGCAGCATGAAAATCTGATCAAATTTCAAGCATCTATGTATACGAGCCTTTTGGCTTCACTAGGATGCACCTGTGATCAATTGCCGATCACCTATGAAAATTGGAAGAAAGTTCCTGATATGTACAAGAACACAATATATGATATTGTGAAGGTATAAATACTTATTTCTAATTGTCTCTTCCATTATGTATTTATTAACTATACCTTTGTAATTTTTCAGAGTAAATGGGAAGTTATCAGACACGAACCGAATGTTTGCATTGTCTTCAATTAATAAGAGTTGGAAGGATGGAAAAAGTAAATTGAAAATAATGAATATGAAAAAAATATCTAAGCGAAGAAGAATGCTAAGACATAAACCTAAGGAAGTTCCACGAGATCAGTGGAATGCTATTGTACATTTTTTAAACTCTTGTGAAGAAATGATATTACAATATTTTCTTTTGACATTGAATTTTGTTTATTACATAGAATAAATATTAATTTTGTTTCTAAAATAACAGGCTCATAGTGAAATAAACATTGCAGTATGAGCAAAACAAAGTATACATCATTTTTTAGGAATGAAAAGCTATGCTAAAAAATAAGATGAAATGGTACATAAATCTTTTTTATTATAAGTAATATTTTTGTTTTTAGTATTGTGATCAAAATATAAGTTTTTAAACATAATGATAGGCGGAGGTGTTGGGGAGAGAGTCCAATGCGGTCGAACTGTTTATAGAAACGCATAAATGCAAAGATAGGAATTGGGTAGATCAAGAATCTGCTTCTAAATCTGTAAGAATTATTTTTAAGTCTATATTTGCCGATATTTTATTTTTATTTTTTCAACTATATTTGCCACATATGCGATTGAACTGTTTATTGGTATTGTAAGAGAAAATGAAAGAACTTCTGGCAACCCAAACACATGATGGGAATAATATCACCCCTAGATATGCATTTTCTAAAGTTCTGGGTCAAGAGCATCCTAGAGGAACCGTGGAATGGGACTAGGTCCAACTCCCACCAGTGTATTTGGATCACATAGCAGCCGCTAGTTTTTTAAACATGGGTTCATTCCATGTGCAGAACATGAGAGAGTTATGTCGCAGCTCTATGAACTTCAAGATGGTCAAGTTCAACTTCAATCTCAAGTGGCATATCTTATGAAAATGATGCAAGCACGAAATCATTCGTTCTCATTCCCCGGCGGTGGTCATGTAAGATTTCTAAGGAATACATACTTTATGTAATTATAAATTATGTTTATTCTAACACTAATACTAATTTTTTTCATTTTTATATGTCTATAGGATTCTGGAGATCCTCCCTCAACTTCATGATCGCATAAAGTTCAGTGAGGATGAAGAATACCCTATTTCCTTAATTTTGAACTTATATAGCTTTGTCTTTAGAATTTGTGAATGTTTCAATTGATTGATTCTGAATCTTTAAATATTTATGAATGTTTGAATTTGTGAATGTTTAAAATGCAAGAATTCGTGAATATTTGAATTGATGGACTCTGAACTGTTTGAATTTTGGTATTGATAGATTCTTAAATCTGTGATATGGAATATTTTCTCAAATATATATTTTTAAAAATTATGGGATATTTAAAAAACAGAAAAAATTCTGGTCAAAATTTCAATTTATAGCAACGGTTTTGGAGGCTATAGAGGCGGCTCAAAACCACTAGAAAGTATTTTTTAATTTCTTTCCTAAACCGCCGCTAAAAAATATTTACCGGCGGTTTAAAACCGTCAGTAATTACAAAAAATCGCCGGGAAAACACAAAACATTTCTCTAATTTCTGGGAATTTGGCGGCGATTTTAACTGCTGGTAAATTTAATTTATTGGCGGTTTACAACCACCGTTAAAGAGCAATAAAATTGCCGACACAGACAACGCTTTTCCGACAGTCCTCCGACGATTGGAAAAATCGCCGCAAAAAAACTTAGCGGCGGTGGATAAGGCGGCGATTTTTGAACCACAACAAAAATTTTTGGCGGCGGTTAAAACCACCGTAAAAGATGACTAAAACCGTCGCTGATAACAATTTTTCTTATAGTGAGGATAGCTAGAAAATGTTTTAAAAATTAGACCTCAGGGTACTCTACCAAGTAACATTGAGAACCCAAGAAGGGAAGGTACGGAGCAATGAAAGGACATACATTTGAGAATTGGAAAAGTAGTCGTACATCCTCTTTACAAATCAGAAGTACAAGATGAAGACAAAGTCAAGGAAACCAATCATTGAAGGAAAGCTGCAGAAGAGAATATTGCTGAAGCATCACAACCTGTAGAACATGCAGTTGAAAAGAGAATAGAAAGACTATTACCTCCTTTTCCTCAAAAGATACAAAAGAAGAAACTGGATGGGCAGTTAGTAAGTTTTGAGACATGCTAAAGCAGTTGCATATCAACATTCCATTGGTGGAGGCTTTGCAATAAATGCCTAACGATGTTAAGCTCATGAACTGCATTCTAACCAAGAATTTGAGACTATTGCATTAATTCATGAATGCAATATGATCTTGCAGAATAAGCTACCACCCAAGCTGAAAGACCCTGGGAATTTTCCTATTCCCTGTACAATTGGAAAAAATATTGTGGGAGAGGTTTGTGTGATCTGGGTGTAGGTATAAATCTAATGTCGTTGTCTATATTCAAACAATTGAGAATAGGCGAAGCTAGACCAACAACTATTACTTTACAGCTAGCTGACATGTCAGATGTATACTTAGAGGGAAAGATAGAAGATGTGTTAGTTTAGGTTGATAAGTTTATAGTCCCAGCAGACTTAAACATACTAGATTATGAAGCAGGCTGAGAGGTGCACGTTATCCTTTGAAGATATTTCTTAGCAACTGGTAAGGAAATTATTAGAAAATCACTTTCAATGTATTAAATTCTATGAAATACTCTAATAATGATGTGGAGGAATGTGCAACCATCTATTAGAGCGTAAACCTTTTCCATCACACTTGAAGTATGCATATCTTGGTGAAAACAACACCATGCCAGGCATTATTTCTGCATCTTTGAGTTGTGAAGATGAACAATTATTATTGTGGTACTAGGGAGATATAAAAGGCAATTGGGTGGCAAATGGATGACGTCAAAGGGATAAGTCCTTCCATTTGCATGCATAAGATCTTACTTGAGGAAGGAAACAACTTCATTGAAACAAAAAGGTTAAATCCTATCATGAAGGAAGTGCTGAAAAATGAGAACTAAATGGCTAGATGCTAGGATTATGTATTCTAATCAGATAGTGCACTGGTGAGTCCAGTGCAATGTGTGCCAAGAAAATGAGGAGTAACGATGATAGGTAATGAAAACAATGAATTAATTCCGACAATAATTGTTATAGGTTCGAGAGTGTGCATGGACTACATGAAGTTAAATAAGGTTACTAAAAAAGATCACTTTCCATTTCCCTTTATTGATCAGATGCTAGACAAACTCGCTGTAAAGGAATAATATTTTTCGTGGATGGATATTCAGGCTATAATCAAATTGCTACAACATCCAAAGATTAAGAGAAAAAAACATTCACATGCCCATATGGTACCTTTGCTTTCAGGAGGATACCTTTTGGACTGTGTAATGCTCCAGCAACTTTTTAAAAATGCATGATGGCCATTTTCACAGACATGGTGGAAAAAACCCGTGAGGTATTTATGAATGATTTCTCTGTTTATAATAAATCATATATAGATTGTTTGACTAACTTGTAAAGAGTGCTTGAGAGATGTGAGGAGACCAACCTAGTTTTAAATTAAGAAAATGCCACTTTATTGTGCAAGAAGGTATTGTCTAGGCCATAAAGTGTCCATGAAGGGCATTGAAGTGGATAAAGTAAAAATTGAAGTCACTGAGAATCTGTCAACTCCTAAATAAGTGAAAAGAATCAAAAGCTTCATGGGACATGCAAGTTTTTATAGAATGTTCATTAAAGATTTCTCTAAAATTTCCAAATCGTGATGCATGTCACTTGAACATGATAGATCTTTTAAGTTGGATGATGATTGTAAGCATGCTTTCATAGAGCTAAAAAAAGACTTTGGTGTTAGCACTCATCATAGTGGCTCCAAATTGTAAGCTGCCTTTTGAGCTGATTGTGTGATGCTAATGACTATGCTGTGGGAGCTGTCATTGGCTAGAGGAAGGGAAATTTTTTCCATTCTATCTATTATGCTAGTATAACATTTACTGTTGCACAACTGAACTACACTACAACAGAAAAAGAATTATTAATTGTTGCCTTTGCATTTGATAAGTTTAGAGCATATCTTATTGGAATAAAGGATATAATTTACACTGATCATTCAACTATTAAGTATTTAATTTCAAAAAAATATGCCAAGACTAGACTAATCATATGAATATTGTTGCTGCAAGAGTTTGATCTAAAAATTAAGGATAAAAAGGGCACAAAAATCATGTTGAAGATCATTTGCAAAGACTTGAACATGGGAATGGTGCTACTACTAGATTAGCTAACAGAGACCTTCCCAGATGAACTGTTTTTGGCAATCACTGAAGTGGAGGCCCCATGGTATGCTGACATTGTCAATTATTTTGCTAGTGGAGTGCTACCTCCAGAGTTGAACTCACAACAGATAAAATGAATTTTTTTCAGTAAGCAAGACTTATTACTGGGATGACCCTTACCTGTATAAGCAATGCTCTAACAAGATATACTATTGATGTGTACCACAGGAGGAAAGGTAAAGCGTTCTATAGCAATGTCATTCTTCTCCTTATGGAGGACATTTTGGAGGCTTGAGAATAGCTGCAAAGGTACTACAATAAGGGTACTATTGGCCTTCAATTTTTAAGGATGCTCATGAGATGGCTAAGTGTTGTGACAAGTGACAAAGGACATGTAACATTTCACAAAAATATGAAATTTCCCTTAATAGTATTCTAAAGTTGTGCTATTCGATGTACGGGGAATAGACTTCATGGGACCGTTACCACCATCATTTTGTAACCTATACATCCTTCTGGCAGTATATTATGTGTCTAAATGGCTAGAAGCTTCAGCTCTGCCAAAAAATGACTCTAGGGTGGTTGTCAGGCTTCTACAAAATAACATCTTCATAAGGTTTGGCACACCCAGAGCAATCATCAAGTATGAAGATGCACATTTCTGCAACGAGCAAGTTGAACTATCTAATAGGGAAATCTAAAGAATACTGGAGAACATTGTCAACCTAAAAAGATAGGACTAGTCCACTAGGTTAGGTGATGCACTATGGGCCTGTAAGACAACCTTCAAAACTCTATTGGGCATGTCTCCTTATAGACTAGTCTTTAGAAAAGATTGTCACCTACTTTTGGAGCTATAACATACATCATTCCGAGTTGTGAAAATGTTAAATCTGGACCTTCAAGTTGTTGGAGAAAACATGTCCTTGCAATTAAATGAGCTGGATGAATTCATGCTGTTTTCTTATGAAAATTCAAGGCTGTATAAAGAGAAAACTAAGATGTGGTATGATAGAAGGATTGTGACCAAAGAATTGATTTTAGGGATTAAAGTTTTGCTATTTAACTTGAGACTAAAGTTGTTCCTAGGAAAATTAATCTCGATGGTCACGCCCTTTCAAGTTACTTAACGTGTACCCTTATAGGGCTGTTGGCTTAATAGGTAATGAGAAAAAATGGAGTTTAAAGAAAATGACCAAAGAGTTAAGCAATGTTCGGGGAATAAGGCAAGATAGAATGAAGATCTCAACCTTACTCAAAGATTCATGATGCATCATTCAAAGCTAGGTTGAAGACTTTCAAACAAGTGCTATAGAGGAGGTAGCCTAAGGTATTTCTTCTTTACTCTTGCATTTAAGTTTTGGTTTTCTCGTTTATCTTTTCTAGTTAGTGTTAGGATTTATAATTTAGTCAATCTTATTCATTATTCCTGATTCTGTGCTTTAGAATATCTCATATGATTAAATTATCTTCACAAACTGGGTAATTGTAGGTAAAATATGAGGTGGTCCCCACCTAAAGGACAATATGTGTAAAGGGTTTTGAGTAAGTCCTTTGCTGCAATGTTGTACGATAAGCAGGCTACAATATCGAGGAGTTATATAAGTGAAAATATCTCAACAAGATTCGCACTTAATGGCAACATTCCTCAAATATTAAAAAAACTAGCAAATATTTGTTTGAATTTTCATGTTAATTCAGTAAGGTAGTTACCACGTGATGCAAGAGGGAGGCATCTGGCTTATTTTAAAAGCAGTAGTCGTGAGGCTAACCCTACTAAGCGACAAAATTCTCAATCTCTTAAGCACTTTTGTCTTTTCTTTTCTCCCAATTCCATCACTTTCAAAAGCTAAGCGCCACCCCTTCGTTTACTACAAATATCATTCTTCAATCATATCCATGAAAAAGAAGGGCTAGCTAAAGAAGTTTATTGTCACAGAGAAGTGTATAAGTGATGAAGCTTAACAGATGTACGAGGAAGAGATGAGGGACAAAAAGTTCCATGAAGAGAAGGGTTTCCTGATTGAGAATATCCCATCTTTAGGGTTACACAAAGACATTACAACCGTAATCACTTAGTGAAAATGGAGGAAATTATGTGCTCACCCCAAAAGTGCAGTGGTACCTCTGGTAAGGGAGTTTTATGCGAATGTATTGAAACATGATAAGGATGCTGTAACTGTTAGAGGTAACCTTGTCTCTTTTACACCTCAAGCCATTAACGTTGTTTTTTATTTGGTAAACTTTGATGATGAGTAATCTATTTTAGCAAAAGAAAAAAATGATGTGCAATTAAATGCGATGATGTGTGAATTGACTGTTGCTGGAACTAAATGGAAAAAAGATGGTTTATTTCTTTTCCCATACTTGATAACTAATATGTGCTGCATGGATAGAGTGTCATTTGTAAGTGATGAAGAGAAGCTGGTTAATGGAGGAGCTATAACTCTAACGGTTATAGCAAAGTTTGCAACTGAGAAAGGAAAGGAACATATGTGTATCCCTTATGTGAATCCTTCATCATCATCATTTGGGGAAGCTTCTAAGTAGAAGTCAGTGGAAAGCATTGACTTTAAACAAACATTGACATCAATCAACGTGAACTATCTCAACCAGAGACATTCTAGATGAAAATGCAGGAAATGCTGCTTCATTTGGAGCAACAACAAAAATCTTATTGGGAATACGCACAATCCAGAGACCATGCTCTAAAGAAGACTTTCCAAAAGAATTTACCAAGCCTGTTTGGCCATTGCCTGCCTTCCCTGAAGTTATTCTTCAACCTTGGAAGTCTGAAGAGGAAGGCAAGGCTGAGGACGAGCAAGCTGCTAAATAGTAGGTTGGTCATGAAGGCGTTGAAGCAACAGCGAGAAATGTGCAAATAGGGGAAGAAGAAAAATTGTTGGGGGATGTAAAAGAGGGAAAAGAAGCTGGGGAAGAGGAATAAGAGGAGGAAGTGGAATAAGAGGAAGCTGATGATGAGGAAACTGAAGGGGAAGATTCTGATTAAGAGAAGGAGCAACATCAAGAAGAAGAAGTAGAAAGTGAAGAGGAGGAATTACCCACACCACCACTAAGACAATCTCTAAGAAAAGAAAAGAAAAAATAAAAGGAAGTTATTGACCCCAAGGCCCAAAAAATATCAATAAACAAGTGAGGAATAAACACCAAAAGTCAGAAAATCCAAGGGAAGATCATTGCGAAGAAGAAGAAGGCTAAGAAATCTGAACCTAGCCTAAGCACAAAGAAGAAACAAAAGACAACATAGAATATAGATCATTTGTTGAACATATACAAAAGGAGACTTAAATTGTTGAAAGGCGCTTGTTAGACCTCCAAGCAGCTTCCAAGGGAAGATGAGGACGAAGGAGCCCTTCATAGCATTAAAAGCTCTTGGGTTTATATAGCTTGCTGCAATAGTATCATGAAAGACTCTTCTCTAGTGCTTTTTAAATGATGTCCTTCAAATTTTTGCTGCATTCTGTTCTTGATGTTTCTATTGGTTGTTTTTGGTGTCTTTGCTGGTTAGAAGTTTAATATTCTGAATTGATTTTAGTATTTTGATTTTCAGTGAGTGTAGTGGGGACACTGAAGAATTTAAGTTTGGGGGAGAAGGCCCTGAAACCTTTTTATTTTTAGATTGAAGTATTTAAGTTGTTTTATGTTAATGGTTCTGGCAGTTAGTGGTAAATTTTTTATTCAAGGCCTAATGGTGAATTTTTCTTTAAGTAAAAAAAGAGAAAGAAAATAATATAACAACAAAAGCTAAAAGAAGTTTGCCTTAATTTCTAAGTTTGTAGTCAGTCCCCCAATAACCTTTCACTTAGAACTTTAGTTAGCTGCTTTTGAAGGTTTATGTAGCGTTAAATTTTAGGGAGATTTAATGTTCAGACTTACCTTTTAAGCTTCAAGGGAATATTGAGAAAACATCGTACAAGATAGATAAATATTCAAGTTTGGGGGAGGGTACTTATGTATCAAAATGTCTTAATATAAACATGTTGCTTCCATTGGCTTCAAATAAAAGGTAAATACAAAAATAAAAAGAAAAGTTAAAATGGCTCCCTCTATTTTTGGCTGCTGAGTAGTCGGGTGTCTTCATCATTAATGTTTCCATCCGCGTCAAAAAGCAACTAGAGCATGAGCTTGCTATAGCCAAAGTATAAATAACATTGCAAAGCAGCCTTGCTTGTTACAATGTTGACTAACCAGGTGTCTTCATCACCAATGTTGACATTCGCGAAAAAAGGTAATTTGACATTAGACGTATTTTAATTTCATAAAAAAGAGAAAAGGAGAAAAAGAAAGAAGTCAATGGATCAATAAATTGGAGCTCAATGTCTCATAGTTTGATATGTTTGTATGTGTAATAACTCCCCTCCTACTTGTTAATTGTTATGTACATCGACTTGTGATAGAAGGGTTAAGAGGAAAAGTTTGAATGCTAAATTAAGTCTGTGATCATGGTTTAAATTGTCTTCAGCATTCTGAGAGTGCTAACTCTAGTCTCTAGCACATAGTCACATGTAGGTACAAGCTTACATTTAGGACTAGATTTGTTTTAGGGTAAAACTTTAAGACTTATGATGAGCATAAAATGATATTTTGAGCTTACTGATGTAATTTTATCTGAAGGATGAAATCATAATTTTCCCTAAAAGCCATAATCTAGTCGGTGGTATAGGGGTTTATCTTAAGTTTGAGGGTGTGATAACTTTATGAAGTTAGAAGTTATCTAATGATTTTCAAGCTTAATTCATTAGGAGTTTGAAAGTGATGTGCTAGTTATTTTAGCTTTGTTTTAATAATTTCCTATTTTATTTCCTTTCTTGGGGTTAGGCTATTTATCAAGCTTATCTGATATTAAAGGAGCAGATGTTGCATTTAATTTGCTACTTTTTGTGTAGAATTCTAAGGTTGGCAGTCAACTAGGTAGATGCTGTAGCACAAGGATTCTACATCACTACAGTAGCAGACGTGCATGCATGATAGGGTGCTTTTATCGTTTAGTCCCCCTGGCACCTAAAAGTGGGCAATGAAGCTCGTGCACTCAAGAAAACCGTTATCGAGCTGGCATCGTATACCATTGAGTGGTCCCCATTATTTCTTACTGCATGAAACGTGCCCCTCTTTATTGTTGAAGTCCTAGCTTGGAGAACCTATATATAGAAAGTACATTCCTTTTGGAAGAGCCAACACTTTTGCTAAGAAAAAGGGAGACAAGGTGCATAGAAGGAAGAAGAATAGGATAAAAAAAGAAAGGGGGGACACCAAGGAAGAAGACAAGAAAGAGGATATTATGTTACGCTCTTCTATTATCCTCATTTATCCTTCCTTAATATAGCATCATCTTTTCCTTTTTAAGCTTAGTATATTTGCATTTTATTGGCTGTAATATTGTTAGAATTTCTTCTTATGCTCATTATGAGCTAAACCCTTTAAGCTAGGATGGTTAATGAACCTTGAAGTTTTTAATCTTGATTACTGAAGTTTGAGTTGCAAGCTTGTTGTGGCATTTTATTCAAGTGTTTTTATTGCTCAATCTCATTAATTGACTGGCCCTCATTTCATGAGAAAACCATTGATTTTGATTCTGGAAAGGTTCAACTTAACAACTTGAATAATGCATGTTTAGTTGATTCTTTAGTAATCAAAGCAATGAGTGGGTAATATAATCACATATCACTCATCTTGTAACCTAACACCTAGAGGATATACTTGATAATCTTAATCTCATTTTGGCTTCGGAATAAGTTAGGTTTAATTAAGATTAAAGCTACAAAGATGGAAATTATTTGTACATAATAGAATTGAGGTTAATGTTGTTAGTAAGCTATAGCATTTCAAGCATATTGAAACCCTGGAGCAAGCTTTGTCATTTGGGTTCGAGGTGTCAACAACAAAGCCGAATTCGAAGATGTAGTCACAGAAGTCAAACTGCTCTGTGAACTAGGGGTAACGAAAATTGAATTTTTTTGCAATTTCATGATGATTGTTAAACATTTCAGAGGACAATGTGTTGCAAAAGATTCTAGTATGATGGAATATTTACAACGAAAAATACTAAGCCTCCTAAAGGCATATGAAATCAGGCAACTTTCCATAACAAAAAATGAGCACATTGACGCTCTAGCAACTTTGGGATCGTCACTGCAACATATGTGCCAAAGGAATATCCCTGTGGGATTCTTTAATGAGTCGATTATACAACAAACATCATCACTCATCGCATGAATTGAAGCAGGAGTAGAACCAGTTAGCAAGATGACATAATTCAATACCTAGAAAGAGGAAAGCTCTAATAGCAAAGTGTGATGCACTCGTTGAATAATGAAAGCTTATATTGTATGTCATTTTTTGAGTCGTGCCTAAAGTGTCTGAAACCAAGTGAAGCCAAATATGTGGTGGCCAACGTGCATGAGGGAATTTTAAAAAATCACACTAGAGGAAATTCACTTGTATATAATAAATTAAATGAGGGATACTATTAGCCCAAGATACATGAAGAAACTATGAAGTATGTAAGAAAATGTGACAGACGGCAATGCTTTTCCCCACTCACAAGGATGCACTAAGCGACCTCAAGACTTTAACGAGCCTAGGGTCTTTCATGCAGTGAGGCTTAGACATAATGGGTTCACTTTTAGTGGCACCAAGGCAAAGCAGATTCCTACTAATTGCAACTGAGTGTTTCGCAAAGTGGATTGAAGGAGAAGCATTTGATAGGGTTCGTGAAGAGGAAGAAATTTTTTTTTATGGAGGAATATTAATTGTAGATACGGGATACCTAGAGCACTAATTTCAGACAACGGCTTGTAGTTTACAAGGGAAGTTGTCAAAGTATTTGTGAAGGGCTCCACATTAGGAATTGGTTGTTAACACCCTACTATCCATAAGGAAATGATCAAGTGAAAATATTGAACATAACAATACTTGAAAGCTTGAAAAAGTGACTGGAATTCACCAAAGGAAAATGGATGGAGGACCTACCTATGGCATTGTGGGCCTAGAGACTGCCCCAAGGGAACCAACTGGAAAAGCTTCTTTTACACTAGAATATGAGACTGAAATAGTCATATTGGTTGAGATTAAAGGCCTGACATTAAGATCAAGTTTAGACGAGTCTCATAATTAAAAAATGATGATGGAAAATCTCATCTGAGCCGTCTTTGAAAATGATCCAAATGCTCTATTCGAGCCGTCTTTAAAATGATGAAGAAACTGAGCTGTCTGTGAAATGATGAAGAAACTGAGCCGTCTTTGAAAATGCTCCAAATTAAAGAATCAAGCATATAAGATAGCAATTTTCTCAATTTGATCTGAAAGGCCGGGAAAATGAGGTTTGAAATTCTCATACAACGCGCATTTCAAGTGAATAATGAAATAAAATAATACGAGCATTCAAAGAAAAAGTAATAGAATCTGAAATGCCAAGAATATCAACAATAGGAGCTCTATACCAGTTATCCGGCAAAAAAATTATGTTTGAATTTTCACCAATTAGCCAGACAATTTCTCTTTACAAATCACTATAGTGTGATTTAAGAGATGGACAATATAAAGAAGAAATAGACCTTGTAAATGGGTGCGTCAGACTATCCAAATAATGGGCTCAAAGAAAAGAGAAAACAAACGAGTTTGAAGTAAGCAGTTTCCACGACAACTTTTTGAGCAAGCACATTGCGACACCTTGGTGACTGCACTAGGAAAAAACAATTGGTCTACCCATCTTTAGATCAATAAAGAGTCAAGCCAAAATTTCATTATATGCTATCCTTTTGTATAGTTCTTTGTTTGTTTATTTGATTCATTTTTTTTTCTAATTCGTGCCGTAGTTGTATATAAATCTTTTTTTATGAAATATATTTCTTTACATAATTTTTAATTTCACACATATACACTAGCCTTAGACCCGGGCTTTCCCTTTAGGATTAGCGAGAATGAGTAGTGGAATGCCTTCATAGAACTACGATTCTCGTGCAGGCTAACGAAAGTTCTCACTCAGATCGACCCTTTTAGGATACCGTTTGGGGGCCCCTATTACTCCGTTCGGATAATAGTAAGGACAACCTAAGAGCCTAGTAAGAGATTTGAGAGCCCAACCACACATGCATTTTGTTTTTAAAGCCCATCTCATGACCAATGTTTGATAGAAATAGAGATTCTGCTTGATTATGATATCTGATTAATATTGTTCATGTATATATGTCCTACGCTATTTAAACATTTCTTTTCTTTCCCTTTGTTTCACTTCTGACTTCGTCTTTCCTTTTTGCGTACATGCATCATGTTGCGTAATAGGGATTATAGAGAAGTATTCAATTCATTCATATTTTAGAGACCATGACTTCTACTTCGAGTGTGATAGAAGATCAAGGTAAAGTAGCTCATAATTATAAAGTTTATAATTATGAAAAAAAGCTCACATTGAAGAGAACTTTATCCAAGCTCTTGGGTACTGTCCATGCATATGAGATTGTGAAAATGTTGAAAGTTAAAGGGGAGAATGAGTGTGTGCCGCTGGATTACTTCTTAGATCTCGCCCAAAATGTCTTAAAGGAAGATAAGTGTGTGGCTCTTTATGCTCTGTGTATATATGGCACCGTGTTGTTTTCAAAAATTCAAGGTTATGTGGATGATAAAGTGATAAAAATGTTCCTGCAAGTTGAATATGGTGTTAACCCTGTTATCTCAATTCTAGCTGAGACTTTTGTGTATTTGGATTCTCAGCCATCTAAGATGTCTACCATATTTCAAATGCCCTCAAGTTAAGTTTTCAAGTTCATGGATGAAGACGATAATCCCCACTGCAGAATTTAGAATGGCCAAATAGAATCTGCAGTTTCCGACAAAAGGGGTGTGGCTCTCACACCTATCAAAATTGAAAGATGAGGATGTTATCTCGAAAGCCCAATGGATGCCGTTGACATCGATGATCTACAAATGTTGTGACTATCAATGGGTCCCGCTCCCAGGACCATGGGGTTGTGCTAGTTATGCTCCGCTAATGGTGCTCCGTTAACTATACATGAGACAGTTTTTCCCTGCCACGCACGCATTAAAGGACATTGATATCAGTTATGATTCTCAAGATATTGAACAAAAATTGCAGCAGCTAATTGGAGCTTTGAAAATAACAAGAAGAGTGCGAAATGAGAAGAATCACATGAATTGCGCAAATGAGTATGAAACGTGGCTTGAGAGGAGAGGCAAAGTAACTATTGCCTTACTAGTTGAGGATTTACAATCACACAAGTTACTAGAAGCTTATCAAGAGATTGTTAAAAATGAGGAGCGAGATTAGTTATATGAGGAGCGTCAAAAGAATTTAGCTCTCTTAGAAGAAAACAGACGTATAACAGTCGAGATGAATTTGTCTGGCCAGCATAGGATCAAAGCGGAAAAATAACTCAGAGAGTTGAGAAACAAAGTTGAGGATCAAGAATATCTGAAGCGGAAAAACTTAGAGTTGGAAACTGACACTTGCAAACTGAACAACAAAATCAGAAGGATAGCAGAGGACAATGAGAATTTGTGAGTGATAATCTATGAACAAGAGGATCGAATCATGAAGCTAGAAAGGAAAAATAAGCTTGTACAAGAGGTTGAAAGGGGTCGATAAGAAGAATGCGTACATCCTTAAGTTAGAAAAATAATATGACTCGTTACGATGAATCGTTGATAATTTACAAGTTGATTTAGAGAATCAAAAAGTTAGGAAGACTGAGTCACCAAATGATAGTGAAGAACTATTGAAAGTCATTGCAAGCCTTGAGCACCAAGTTAGAGCATATCAGAATGTGGCAGAGAAATTGACAAGAAATAATGATGCTAATGTCGATGTACTGAGATATGATTACCAATTACTACAACAAGAGCACGAGTTGATTCCACAATGGTCAGGGTAGGCTATAGAATGGCTTAAAGGCGTGGCCGTGAGAGCGAGCAATTTGGCAGAACAAGCATTATTTTTGAAAAAAAGTGTTTTGCCCATCCATCCTAATGGGGAGAACTTGTCTAAGTTCTTGGAAGAAATCAACAAAGATTTGGGTCATTTTTTATAAACTCATATTGCGGAGTAGTGTAGTTTGACTTCTACATACTCAAATGTAGTGGATGGCTCTATTAATTGAATGAAATTGAGTACTTTTGGACTTTCACTTTGCGTAATATCATTTCTCATGCATAAATTTACTTTCATTATTATTATTGTTATTATTTATTCTTCTTCATTAGCAAAATCTACCATCTCATTGTTTTATTTTTATTTATGAAGACAACTTTTCAAAGATAGCCCGTTAACTCCGACATCCTTATCGAATACGAGCTCAAGTTAGGGTGATGGACGAGCAAGAAAGAGATCAATCACGAGAAGAAATGAAAGAAGAAATTAGGGAGCGGAAAGAGCAAATGGCAAGAGTCGTGGAACTCCTCGCCGCGAGTAAGGATAAAGCCTGTCCTGAAAATTCACAAGGGGCTCAATCATCACAAAATCAACTGCCAAACGATACTCCACCTTACCCTCCTGGGTTCACTCCAACCTATAACGTCATCAGACCGACCACTTTCAGCATGCTTCACCACCAGTAAATATCCAGCACTATCCATTTCCAAGTGTCCACGAAATGATGCAGACAGGGAAAAGTGGGTACATCCCATCCATAATGGCAGCTTGCCACAACCAAGCTTTCACCCCACAAGGCTAACCCTCTAATGAGCCAATCATCATACCCGATGTTGATGACCCAAAGGGGCAAAGGCCTGTTACTAAACCAAGCAAAGACCCGTTGTCGAAAGTTAAGCTGGACTTTTTAGAGGAAGGATTGCACGCCATTGAAGGGTCAGATGTATATGGTACCATTGATGCCACCCAATTATGTATTGGTCCCAAATGTTACCATCCCACACAAATTTCAGCTACCTGAGTTTGAAAAATATGTTGGTAGTACATGTCTGAGAAGCCACCTTATTATGTACTGCAGAAAGATGGTTGTTTGTGCAAATAATGATAAGCTGCTGATTCATTTCTTTCAAGATAGCTTGACAGGGGATGCATCTCGCTGGTATATCCAATTGGATAACCAACATATTCGGAGGTGGAAAGATTTAGTGGATGCTTTCTTAAGACAATACAAGTACAACATAGACATGGCTCCTAATCATCTGGATCTACAAAGGATGGAGAAAAAGCCTACTGAAAGCTTTAAAGAATATGCGCAATGGTGGAGGCAATTAGCTGCTCAAGTACACCCCCTTGTCAGAAAAAAGAGATGGCTACAGTGTTTATCAACACCTTGAGATTACCATTCTATGATAGGATGATTGGAAATACTTCAAACAACTTCTCTGACATTATAGTGATTGGTGAAAGGATTGAATATGTGGTAAAGAATGGAAGAATTTTGGAAGTCGTATCTGATACATCATCCGTAAAAAATGGGCTGCCGTTGAAGCGAAAAGAAGGGGATGTAGAGACGATCAATTTTGGGTACCCATCACAAGCTGCAAACTCGAGGCTGGGATTTCCAAAGTATAGTGAAGGGCTCAAATTTATGACATCATATGTGGCAAATACCTCATAAATTCCGTACAATTATCACTCTCAACAATCATCATTTCAAAACAACCCGAGACCCGGTTTCAGACCACCGACTTACCAGCAAAATATTGGTCAGGCTGATCAGCCTATGAGGGGAAATAGAAATAATCAACGTTTTGCCCAATATAATTAAATCTCTATGTCATATACAGAACTCTTACCTAATTGATACAGAATAATCAATTGGTGCCAATTCCTTATGAACCTCTACAGCTACCATACCCAAGGTGGTATGATTCGACTGCTCGCTGTGATTATCATGCTGGGGCATTGGGACATTCGAATGAGAATTACACGACATTAAAAGGTAGAGTACATGCATTGATCAAGGTTGAATTTCAAAAAGGCTAATGAGAGTCTAGATATGAATTCCAACCCTCTACCTGGGAATCCTACCGTAAATGTAATTGAGGAATATTTTTCATATGAAAAAAGGGACGTGGAAGATGTGAGCACGTCAATGGAAACACTTTTCCATCTTCTTTCTAGAGTAGGGTACACCTACCAACACGCTCAGAGGATGGGGGCGTTTCTAGGAAGCATATGCATGACTTTGTTTTTTGTTTCATAAGAATGTGACGGAGCGTACAATTGAGGATTGTGCTAATTTTAAAATGGAAGTGCAAAAGTTGTTGGATGCAAAGATACTTACAATAAGTCATAAAGGAGAAAGGGAATACCAGGAAGATGACTCTTTAGTCCTCATGATAAGTAAAGAATCATCTGAAGTTAATCTTGAAGTATCGTCCTATATCCCAAAACCTTTCACAATACATTACGAGGAAAAATCAACTCACACCACTACGTCTTATGCTCCGATGCCTATCACCATCCAAAAATCGGGTGTGTTTGCTTACAAAGATTCAAGAGCGGTACCATAGGCCTACGGATATGAGGTCATTACAAGCAGTAACGACAAAACTCAAGCGCTAAATCCGTCTGACCTCAATCTCCCCATAACTAATATTTTAGGAGTAGGTGGGATGGCGAGGAGTGGCAGATGCTACACACCAGAAGTTTTGAAAACGGATAAAAGCGATGAGTTGGAAATGCAAAGGAAAGGGAAAGCCGAAGAAGGCGACAATGGTAATGAATTCCAAGGAAAAATGCATGGCGGCCATGTGATAGTCCCACATATAATAAGAGGTACGGAGAAAGAAAGAGCAGTGTCTGAAGAAGAAGTATGTGTTAAGCTCATCAAGAAAAACGAGTATAAGGTGATAGAATAACTTAATCGCTTACCTGCTCGCATATCTTTACTGTCACTCCTTCTGAGGTCTGAACCACATCGCCAAGCATTATTGAAGGTTTTGAATCAAGCATATGTCTGTCATGACATTACGGTGGAGAAGTTGAGTGGAACTGTGGGAAATATTACCGCACCAAATTTTATCACTTTCAGAGATGATGAAATCCCTACCGATGGTACTAGACACACCAGAGATCTACATATATCAGTGAAATATGAGGATTATTTTGTTGTAAAAGTATTGATTGATAATGGCTCATCTTTAAATGTAATGCCAAGATCCACACTAGCAAAGCTCCCTGTGGACGCAACACATATGCGACCAAGCATGATGATAGTAAGAGCATTCAACGGTACCCAAAGAGAAGTAGTCGGAGACATAGAGATATAAATTCGAATCGGCCATGCCTATTCAATATTGTTTTTTCAAGTGATGGACATAAATCCAGCATACAATTTTCTTTTAGGTTGACCATGGATTCACTCTGTCAGGCTAGTACCGTCTTCATTACATCAGAAGCTGAAATTTATAATGGATCATAAACTCATTTGTATATATGGAGAAGAAGATTTATTGGTATCCAAGTCAGCTTCCATGCCGTATGTTGAGGCGGCAGAAGAAGTATTGGAATGCTCATTTCGATTATCTGAGATTGTGAACACTACATTTGTTGCTAGTAGGAAACTCACTCCAACATCAAACTTATCAAAAACATCGCAGATGGTGGCAAAGTTGATGATAAAAGGGGGATACAAGCCAAGCAAAGGACTCGGGGGTAAGTATCAAGGCATAAATAAGTTAATCGAGTGGGACAAGAATGAACAAAGGTTTGGGCTTGGATATAGACCGACCAAAGCTGATAGAAGGAGAGTGGAAGCTCAAAAGAAAGAAAAGAGGATTGCTAGGCTCGAAAATAGGGAATTCAATATGGAAATGGCGATCATACCCTATATTTCTAAATCCTTTAGAAGTGGGAGAATTTCATTCGAAGAACCGGTTATAGTAAAGTAGTATGACCTTGAAGATGATATCACCGAGTTTTCAATATCTGCAATCTTAGGAAAATCATCAAGTGCAAGTACCGATGACTTGGTTTTTCAATACGATTCAGATCATGAGCTTAACAATTGGGACGTCACCAAGCTACCAGTGCTTCTCGAGAATTTTCAAGAGTAATGTGTTCATGCAAAAATTTTAATGATTCTACCCAGTGCCTTATAAATTTCATTGTTATGGACCTATGTTCTTGTCTATTTCATGTCATCACTTTGAATGAAAATTTAAAAACTTGTTTTGTTTCTTTTTGCTAATGATAAATATAATTCCAATTCTTTTTGTTCTTCCTTTTATGTCTACTTTTTCCATTTCTGAAATGTTGTTCATACTCATACATTGTTTATTTATTTATTTTTCTCGCCTTCTTTTCATCCAATAATCCGATTCAGGTTCGAGAATGGTGATTTTGAAAACAAGAGCATAAGCAATAACTTTGACAATCCCATTCTTAGCGTAGAGTCAGATGAAAGTGACGAGGATAATTTCAAATTATCTCTGAAAATGTAAGAATGGTAGAAGAGGATGAAAAAATAACTCAACCATATCAAGAGTTAACGGAGGTGATAAATTTTGGATTGGAGGGAGAGACGAAAGAAGTCCAAATCGACACTTCTATGACAAGTCAAAGTCGTCGAGAATTAATTGACTTACTCAAAGAGTATATTGACGTCTTTGCATGGTCTTACCAAGATATGCCAGGTCTAGATACTGATATCGTGGTTCATCATTTGCCATTTATGCCCCAAAGTAAACAAGTGCGACAAAACTTACAGAAAATGAAACCAGACATGCTGGAACAGATCAAAGAAGAAGTTAAAAAGCAAGTAGATGCGAGTTTTCTAGAAGTAGCAAAATACCCTGAATTGGTTGCTAACATAGTCCCAGTGCTGAAGAAAAATGGGAAAGTAAGGGTGTGCGTCGATTATAGAGACTTAAATCGTGCAAGCCTCAAAGATAATTTTCCATTACCCCATATTGATGTCTTAGTAGATAACACTGCAGGACATTCAACCTTCTCTTTCATGGATGGTTTTTTGGGGTATAACCAAATCAAAATGGCTCCTGAAGATCATGAAAAGATGACTTCTATAACTTTGTGGGGTACATTTTGTTATAATGTTATGCCATTTGGTCTAAAGAATGCAGGGGCAACTTACCAGCGGGCAATGATAACATTATTTCATGATATGATGCATAAGGAAATCGAAGTGTACGTTGATGATATGATTGCCAAATCTCATCAAGGGGAAGATCATACTGTCACTCTGCGAAAACTATTTGAACGGTTGAGAAAGTTTCAGTTAAAGCTTAACCCGACAAAGTGTACATTCGCAACGTCTTCAGGGAAACTACTTGGTTTTGTCGTGAGCAAGGAAGGAATAAAAGTTGATCCTGACAAGGTTCGAGCCATCATTGATATGCCGCTACCTCAAACTCAAAAGGAAGTTAGAGGTTTCTTGAGGATATTAAATTACATAGTTTGGTTCATCTCACAGCTAACTGCAACTTGTGAACCAATCTTTAAACTTCTCCGTAAAAATGATATAGAAGGATGGAATGATGATTGCAAATTGCTTTTGAGAAGATCAAGCAATACTTGCAAAATCCGCATATACTTGTTCCTCCAACTCCGGGGTATCCACTCATTTTGTATCTTACAGTGACAGGAAAATCCATGAGTTGCGTACTTGGTCAACATGACGCCTCTGGAAGGAAAGAACAAGAAATATACTATTTAAGCAAAAAGTTCACAAATTATGAGGCTAATTATTCGATGTTGGAGAAAACGTATTGTACATTAGCCTAGGTTGCTCATCGGCTTAGACAATATATGTTATACCACACCACTTGGTTAATTTCAAAGATGGATCCAATCAAATATATCTTTGAAAATCCATCACTTTCTGGATGAATTGCTAAATGGAAAATGTTGCTCACGGAATATGATATTGTTTATGTCACGAGAAAGTCAATAAAATGAAGTGTACTTGCTGATTATCTTGCAGATCAACCAGTGCAAGATTATGAGCCTATGAAGTTTGATTTTCATGATGAGAACATATCAGTCATATTAAAAAATGAAGGAGAATCTATGGATCCAAAATTGTGGCAATGTTATTTGATGGCGCCTCTAATAATGTAGGACATGGAATTAGGGCAATCCTCATATTTCCCGAGGGAAAGTTGTTCCCATTCACGACAAAACTTTGCTTTGATTGCACAAACAATTTTACAGAATATGAGGCATGCTCCATGGGAATTCAAGTAGCTTATGATATGAAGATAAGGAAGTTTTGAGTGTACGGAGATTCGTTTGGTGATACGAGAACTAAACGGGGAATGAGAAGCTAGAGACTCCAAGCTGATACCTTACAACAAACATGTAACTAAGTTAAGCCGAACTTTTGAAGTGATCTCATTTGACCATATTTCAGAGAAAATATTCAAGTTGCAGATGCACTGGCAACTCTAGCATCCATGTTCAAGTTGCAGACTTTAAGGAAGAAGTGCACCCCATAAAAATTGAGAGGCGAAATTTTCCTGCTCACTATATGAGTATTAAAGAAGAGCTAGACACAAGACCATGGTATTACGACATCAATCAGTATATAAATAATGGAGAATATCCATACAAAGCTTCTAAGAATGATAAACGCACTATTAGAAGATTGTCCATGAGTTTCTTCTTGAATGGTGAAATACTCTATAAAAGAAACCATGATATGGTGCTCTTAAGATGTATTGATGCAAGGGAAGCGAATCAAATCATAGAGGAAGTTCACGAAGGAATTTGTGGAGTTCATGCTAATGGACATATGATGGTCAAACAAATCTTGAAAGCAGAATATTATTGGTTACTCTAGAATCTGACTGCATCAAGTACGCCAAGAACTGTCATAAATGTCAAATTTATGCGGATAAAATTCACGTACCTGCATCCCCTTTACATGTCATGGTCGTGCCTTGGCCGTTTTCTATGTGGGGCATAGACATCATTGGTCCCATCACACCTAAAGCCTCTAACATGCATCGTTTCATTTTGGTCTCTATAGATTATTTTACCAAATGGGTGGAGGCAAGTTCTTATTCGAGTGTAGCTAGAAGTGCGGTTGTTAAGTTTATTAAAAAGGAAATAATTTGTCGATATGGTCTACCTGGAAGAGTCATCACAGATAATGAGATAAATTTAAATAACAAGATGATGAAAGAATTATGTGAGCAATTCACAATTAAGCATCATAATTCATCTTGTTATCGTCTGAAAATGAGCGGAGCAGTGGAAGCAGCCAATAAAAACATAAAAAAGATCATAGAGAAGATGACGGAGGTTTATAAGGATTGGCATGAGATACTCCCGTTTGCACTGCATGAGTACCGCACATCAGTCCGAACATCAACTAGGGCAAAGCCATTCTCTTTGGTATATGGCATGGAAGCGGTCCTTCCAATTTAGGTGGAATTCCCTCCCTCAGAGTCTTCATGGAGGCGAAATTAGAAGAAGTAGAGTGGGTATAAACACGATATGAGCAATTGAATTTCATCGAGGTAAAAAGATTGACTGCTTTATGTACCGGGAAATTATATCAAAGAAAAATGATGCACGCATATGACAAAAAATTACATCCCCGATGTTTCCGAGAAGGAGACCTGGTGTTGAAAAAGATACTCTCATATCAAAAGTATCACCGGTGGAAGTGGACCCCAAATTACGAAGGACATTTTATTGTCAAGAAGACTTTCTCAGGAGGAGCTCTCATGCTAACAAACATGGATGGAGATGATTTATCGCACACAGTTAATTCTGATACAGTCAAGAAGTACTTCGTTTGACCGCTTTAAGTATGGGAAAAATGAAGTTAGGAAAAAAATGTTTTTTTAAAAAAAGAGCTGTCTCGAATACTGGAGAAATTCTTCCTCCATTTTTTTTTCTTTTTCCAAATCATCGTTTGTAAACATTATTCATCGTCAATGAAGAGCCTTTTTTCTTTCTCAGTTGACAAATATATATACTTCATCTTCTCCTTATTTCCATTATTTCTTATTCCTCTCAATTCTAAGATATCATTAATTACTCTTGAAATAACTCAGAAGCATAAACTTGGTTTAGTGAAAGCTAATTTAAAAAGAAAAAAAAAGAATGGGAACTAAGAAAGGCGGTCTGAGTACGAGAAGAAATCTGAAAAGTCATCACAAGAAAGTTGGTATGCACATAACGAAGGCTAAAGCACGATTGGAGGATTGCAATTAAAGTACAAAAAAGAAGCAAAATGTGGAGAAACTATCCACTTTTTCTTCATCATCAACGTGAAGCCGAATACTGGGGCACAAACCAATGAATAAGGATGCATCATTTTCTTGAAACTATGCTCGATACTTCACTGCGAGTCCATGACCTTAGGCCAAGTGATTGATTTGAAGGGTGAAGGATATGGCGACATTAGTCAACTTTCAAAAAAATCATCAAATAATTTCCTTACAAATATTTTCAATCATGCATAGCATGCATGTACTCAAAATCACTACTTTGCATTTATATTCAATAATTACAACGCATAGACATGCATCATATTGATATATTTTTATGCAATTCAAGTGCGTGAATCATTTAAAGATATTCTTTCAAAATCCATACATGTCTTTCCAACATTTAGAGCATGCATTAGTCTAGCTCTTGCACCATATGAAACTTGTAAATATCAGATCAAATATCATTTCAACATCTTTAGTTAAATCGAACCTGAATCGAGTCGAGGTCAAAGCATGCGTCTATCTAGGTCCGTTTCCTTTCAAATATCTCGGTTAAATCGAACCCGACTTTATCGTGGTCGAAGCCCGGTGTCAGCGCCTGGTCCATTTAAATTAATATAGTTAAATCGAACCCGCATTGACTCGAGGTTGAAGCCTACGTCTATTCAGGTCCACGCCCTTCCTTTATCTATGGTTAAATTGAACCCGTATCGAGTCGAGGTCGAAGCCTGCCTATATTCAGGTCCACGTCGTTTCTTTATCTTTGGTTAAATCGAACCTGACTTTATTGCGGTCGAAGCCTGGTGTCAGTGCCTGGTCCGTTTCAATTAATATAGTTAAATGAAACCCGCATCGAGTCAAGGTCAAAGCCTGCGTCTATCCAAGTCTGCGTCCTTTGTTTATCTTAGGTTAAATCGAACCCGATTTTGTCGCGGTCGAAGCCTGGTGTCAGTGCCTGGTCCGTTTCAATTTATAGGGTTAAATCGAACCCGAATTGAGTCAAGGTCGAAGCCTGTGTCTATCCAGGTCCATTTCATAAGTTCCGTCATTTCATAGGACCCGAATAAGTCGAGGTTTCTATTTCCTTTATCTATATATTTTTTCGATCAAAATACTTATCTACACATTTGTACACTTACTAAATTTAGAAGCGTGAACAAAGGGGGGAAACTATAGATACCGTATTTTATCCGATCTAATATTTTAAAATACAAATTTTATTTTTTTACCCATATACTAGTCTAAGACTATGTGTATGATTTGAAAAATAGCCCAATACCTAAAAAATAAGAAAATTTGTCCAATGACTAAAAAAAAAAGGGAACAAAAAGACTAAAATTAAAAAAGTAAAGTCCTAAGTCTGCCTATAAATAGAGGGGAGATCTTCACTTGAAATGGGAGATTTGGGAGAGTGAGGAAGAGAAGAGATTTTAGAGAGATAAATAGAGGTTTTCAAAAAATAGTGAAAAAGAGAAAGAATGAGAGTTTTCATTTCTATTCATCTTCCAACTTCTCATTTTTTTTTATTAAGGTAGTTCAAATCTCTTACATTTTAGCTTACAATATATTTTGTTCATTCTAATTAGTGATCTCTCTTCTTCATACTCATGTATTTGATATTTCTTTGTTTCATTTTTCATATATAGGTTTGTTTGCTCATTCTTTCTCATTTATCCTACTTTTAATATTAAGTTTTATTTTCATATATTGTTTATCTCTCTATAAGTTTGATGATGAAATTTTTTTTATCATCAACTCAATCAATGAGAATGAGGATAAAATTTTGAGGGGTGTAAAATTAACTCAATGTGAATCAATCATTTAATGGGTTGAAAGTGTACATTTGATGAAAAGATCTCCTATGATAATTTCTCATACATAAAAATGCATAAAATAGAGAGTAAAACCTCTTTGCAAGATTATGCAAATATTTAAGTTTTGATTTTTATATATTCTTACAAGTCTTCTTTTTTTTTTTCAATTTTTGACCATCATTTTTGTGACACATGTTTGAACTAGTTACCATCCATAATCATTGCTAGCAATGAATGAAGAAAGAAAAAATGATAATTAGTGAACTAAGTGGTCCAAAATAAAAAAAATAGTATATTTATATCCCAAACAAAAATTATTTTATTTTGAAAGTTTTATGAATTTTTTTTAGTGACATTTGTTTAAACTAGTTACCATCCATGATCATTCCTAGCAATGAAGGAAGAAATGAAAAATGATAATTAGTGAACTAAGTAGTCCAAAATAAAAAGATTATATATTTATATCCTAAACAAAATTATTTATTTATTTTTAGTGACACTTGTTTTAGTTGCCATTTATGATCATTCTTTTGTTATTTGATTAACATTGGGTGAAGAAATAAAAAATGGTAGTTAATAGACCATAAAGTAAAACAAGCATGTTTATGCTGGTTATGTATGAAATTAAGTATTTTTTTCATAGATTAATTTATTTTACATATAAAAAATTTATTATTAATTTATTTACTAAATAATTATACATACATATATATGTAAAAAAACAAAAAAAAAAAGACAGAGTGTGATGTCATCATCTGTAAAAAAAATTTTATTTTAATTTATTTTAGTTTGTTTTATTTTTTTGTTGTTTACATTTTTTTTTATTTTTTTTATGTTTGTTTATTTTTGTATTTTTTTCAGAATATATTATTGATTTGTTTAATTCATTTTTATATATATTTTTTAATTATTTCACGTCTTGTTTCATTATTTTCACCCTACATATTTGTTTTTAAAATTTATCATATATATTTATCATCTGTAATATTCATTTCCATTATTTTTTTTATTTATAGTTGTTAACTCTTCTTATTTATTTATGTATTATTAGCATATGTCACGGCTGTATGTGATTATTAATTTATTCTTTTATCATCAGAATTGATGCTCATAAATTAAAACCATAACAATTTGATTTAAATTTTGTAAATTTTTTTATTTATTTTTCTCTAAAAAAATTCGATGACGGTGATACCAAATTTCTCAAACTACCGAGGTGAGGAGTTGTTTTTAGGATACCGAGTGTAACTCCAATAACACTTTGATTAAAAATAATAACTTTTTAATGTTCTTTATATCACCCGTTGGAGGTAATTTATTTACTCATTTTTATGATGCTAAAGTACCAAATGAGACATTCAAAATTAAATTTTTATAACATTATTTAAAAAAATTGGATAGTATTTGATTAAATTTGGTAACCATTTTTCATAATGGGCGGTGTGGGGTGCTAATACCTTCCCCACACGCAAATGACTCCCGAGCCAACTCTAAATTTTCGCAGATCAAAATATTTGATTTTAAAATTGGGTGACCAATCACGCCCTAAAATGATTGGTGGCGACTCCGAATTTTCTTTTTTTCAAAAAATAATTTTTTAATCGCCGCTCTGCGTCACATGCACGTTACGACAATATGCCATGGGATCACACTATATCCCTGCTTCCTGCAATCACATTGTATCGTTGTGTCTTCAGTCATTCTATGCTCTTAATTGTACGCTCTTAATTGTACATGAGAAATCTCAGGATTGTAAAATATGGCAGATTTTCTGTTCTGACAATTAAAACTAGAACTTCAAGAAGTAATGCACATACCATGAATGGGGGCCGATTGAAATACACAATGGAAATTACTAAATATTCTTTTATATTCTAGAAAACTAAAACTTACAACTAGCGCTACTAATTGCATAAAAAGAAAAAAAAATTATGGCTGCTTGTGCAAACTTAATTAACAAAATTACATCATTAAAAAAAGTTATGTGTTTCTACATCAAACTTGTAAAGGGGGCTAAATGCCCGATGGTTGATCGTTGCTACATTGAGTTGCCATGATGGTACATAAACTATTGTCATATGTCGTCGTTGACTTTTCTACATGCATATGTGATCCACCTTACTGGCAAACTTACGTGATCGTATCTTGTAATGTACTATTTGATGTTGTTCATGCTTTTATAACCATTAAAGCAAGTGAGACAAAGACTTTATTGGGTTTCTTGTCTAGAAACATTATGGGAGTTGTAGTTTGGTAGGATTGGGGCAAGAATATGTTCTACTGGAAAATACATTTCTTCACCATTACGACCATTTCTAGGGCCGTGGAGTATCATCTTCTTATTTTGAGAAGGGACCTAGTTGTTAGGTCAACTTTGGGGGAATCTTGGACGAGCATTGCATATGAATTTGATCAATGTGGTGTGTTCTCAGTGTTTTCTGCTGGATTCGAAGTCACGATGCATGACACACGATGTAGTGTGTGCACATGGGAATCTTCCCATAGATATCTAGAGGAAATGACTATGGCTATAATGAGCATAGTGACTGGATGTTGCCACCTTAACAATGTTTGTTGGGGTGAGATCTCTTGATTAGTTGAAGTGGCCCCCTCCAGAGTTTCTTTATAAATAGATGTCTTCCCCCTCATTTTTCAAGACTTCTGTAATGAGCCTCACTCATTAGACTTGTAGAATTCTCTCTGAATTTCTACTCTCAAAAGTAAATTGTCACTTTCTTCAAGCCGGCTCAAGGTGCTAGTCTTTCATCATTGAGATCTCAACCTCCACATTCTCATATTATACTTGTTGTTTTTCAAGACTAGATCACACATTTTATCATTTTTACGTAACGGTTACATACCATTTACCTCCTTTTACACTTGACTTCCCCAAGTTAAGGCGCTTTTGTCATATGATTTTAATTAACATACAACAAATATGATAATGTACTTTCACTATATTTTCTTAAGTTCGTTTTTAAGTTTGATTCCTCAGTTTATATAAGGAGAATAAATTCTAGATTTATAAAATTTTATTTATACATTTTTTGTAACAAGGTGAGGTGTTGTTTATGTATATAATGATTGAGAAGTCCCGTATAGTTTTAAATTTTAAATACTAATAATTTTCAATTTCTGAGTTACACTTCCTGAAAGTCCTTATCTTTTACGCCACATCAACTGGTGAGTGGCCTTGTAGTGCTTGTAAATGTTGTGGTGTTTTTTGTCACTCCAAAAGCTTATGCACCCCAAAAAAGCAACCTTAAATATTTATTTACCCTGATATTAATAAGTCCAATATTTAGAAATAAGTTGAAATCATACAAAATTTCAAAATTATACATGATTTACTCAATGCTTTCATTCATAAGCGATTTGTATGGAGATGCGAACTTTATTAGAAATGAAATAGTGAATGAGAAAATAATACGCTTGAAATATCTCACTCTTGTTTATAAATAAATATGTATTATGCTATGTTAATACGTATCATTGATACCTTAAATATATAATGAACATATATTTCAACTGAAAGCCACGCCTCTTCTCTTCTCAAATGGAGTACCCGAATTCGATTTTCCACTCTCCTTATTTGTTAAAAAAAAAGGTATAACCCTAATTCTTGTATAAATTAAAGGAAATGAAATGAATTCTAATGTTTAAGCGTTACAAAAGAGAATTAATTACTTCAACAAAGACTAGTACATCGTTAGTATTGTCTCCCCAAAAGCTAAAACTTAGGCAATGACTATTACGTTCTCCAAAATGAGGTCATTTTGATTTAAGTGATGTTGATGAATTGATGATAAGACTGATCATAATCTGTACGTAACAAAAACTCTAATCACCAATTGCTTCTTTATGCACTAACGTTTTCTTTCTTCCACTTTGGATTAGGTGACTGAAAAGCCCATTTAAGAAAGTTTACTTAGTTTTATATCATTATTAGTTTTCTAATGAGATTGTTAGCTTTGTTCAATGCATATACGCAATTCAATTAACATTAATGTAAACATTTTAATAATGGTGAGTGGTGAATTTTTTAGTAAGAATGATTCAGATGTACGTATAGTTAATACTTGCGCTTACGTACTTGCAATAAGGTCTTAATCCACTAACAATGTGGATAATAAAGCTGTTTAGGTTAATTTAAGCAAATACGCATTCTTTTTCTTTGAATTTTATATGAAGGTAAGGGAAGTCTCATCCTTCTCATCAATTTTGTCCTCATTTTAAACACTGTGTTGTCTATGTAATGCCAATCATATTCTTTGATTATCCAAATTGTGCTCGACTTTTCGGGATATGTTAAGGCCTTAGATTTTCAATTATCAACAACATAAAAATTATATGAAAATTGAGAGCAGGTCAACTCGAACTTAGAACTATACGAATATAAATGTCTTGTTTACTTAGTGGATTTGAATTACAAATACTAAATATTTAGATTTATAATCTAAATTCATGTTTATTAAAATAAGAATTTATGTAGGACTCACAACATTATTGGAATTATTTATTTTTATAGATTTATAATCCAACTAAATTAGGAGATTACAAATCTTAATTCAAATATTTGTTCATTTTAGTGTTAAAAGTAAAAAATACACATTTTACAGTTATCAAATTACAGTAAACTTATCTAATCTAACATAATCAAAATAATTTAATCCAACATATTATAAAATTTATAGTAAATAGAATATTATAAATCCTAAATCTAAAATTTCAATCTAAATCCTTAATCTAAAACTTAGTAAACATGCCATATGACACGGTGATCCAACTAATCACATGTGTCAACCTAATATGTTTATATTTATGTGCTTGTTGACATCCTTTTATTATCGGGTGATTAAATATTTCATCGGATCAAGTTTGACATGTTGTCACCATGATGCAAAGATCGTTAGTATGATTTCATTAAACATTTAGAATAATAAAAATTAGAAACAGAGATGAATGATATTCTAGCTAAATCCAAGCATATCAAAATAATATTCCTCACTCTCATAATATTGTTTTAGGCTATGAAATGCATGCAATCCTTTTGCATAGACATTATTTTTCCACTTGTTCCTTGTCTCATATATAGCTGGCCTATATATAGCTTATATCTACAAAATGTGAGAGAAGATTTTGATGCACTGAGCCGATGAATGTATTTGGAAAAAGTCATAGAAGAACTTGATGCAGCTTGACATACTTGTTGATGAATTTTAGAATGCAATTATGCATTTAGCAGTATCATCTGAAGACTTATTGCCAGGATTTTTGGTTGTTTTGTCTTCTTAGGGCTATACATAAAACATAGGTGGAGAACCTAAAATGGACAAGCATATGGTGACACACATAATGAACATTAAGAACAAATGTGGGGGCATCGATCATGCCTTGTATCATCTTCAAAATCGAAATGATTTGAAGTTTGGTTATTCAAAAACAGCTTCAGTGTTGTCATGCATAATAAAGATCTTGTTATGCTCTTGCGACAAGCAATACGTGATTCTTTTGTAGAACGAGTTAGAAATATGAGTATTTTGAGAAGAGTTATTTCATTTAATCCAATTTTATGGTATACTAGGATCATGACCCCGCTCTGTAACTTTCGAACTATTTTAAACTTTATTGTTACGTACAAGTGGTTAACCCTCCTACTGCTATGATGGAGTTTAAGGCTATGTTTGGTTAGCGTTATCTTCATTTGTATTCATATTATAATTCTCTTATAATTGAATTATCTTATTTTTTTAGAGTAATCTTTAAATTATAATGAAATCTGAATTTATTTGCAATACTAATCTGTAATCTTTTAAGGCAATTGAATTGCAGTAGAAAATAGGAATAATCCTAATTTACAATGCAATCGCATCAAAATTACTTTCGTACGCTTATATGAAATAAAGCAAAAATCACTTATTTCTTTCACTCTCATTTTATTAATTTAATTGAAAGTAACTTTAGTAAAGTTTAGTCTAGGATTATTAATTTATTTAAATACTGATAAAAATAATTAAAATAATGTTAAAATTATATGTCTAAATATTTTTCATTATCTCACTCAATTTATTAATTTGATTTAAGTTAAGTTAAGAATTATTAATATATTTAAATATTAATAAAAATAATTAAAATTAATGTAAAAATTGCACGTAAAAATATTATTTTATATAATATATAATTAAATGGGTATTTAAATAATTTCATGTTATTTACACGAAATAAAATTAACATATACCAAATATAGCAATCATAAATTGTCACTCATCTTTTCATAAACTACCTTGCACAACCAAACATGACAATCATATTTTATCAGCAATTGATTGTAAGTGATTGAATTGTTAACATTAAATTGTGATGGTCATTATAAATTACACGAATCAGAATGTCATGATAGATTTGAAGAATTTTCTTTCAGTAGAAGTAAAATAATATTGTAAGAATCTGATCTTTATCGTTTGTCAAAAGAGAAAGGGCACCACAATCCAATCCATCATTTTCAAAACCAAAATGATTGAGGTAATAATGTTGTGCCCACTCTGTTAAAAAAATCCTCATAACACTTGAAAAGAGGAAATATATAGAAATGTTGAAACAAAGCCACTCGCAAAGGCCATATCGGCCATATATATGTGGGTATATGGTTTCTAGAGGGAGTGAGTCAAGTGCTATGTTTGATTGGCTTTGTGGACTCTATCATAGCCATAAACATCGATCCAATATCAGGTGAAATGATAACTTTACTTTCTTTTAATTTTTTATTTTTTTGTCGAAACTACATTATAAATTTTAAGAAAAATAAGTAATCTGATTTGAATCCACGAGTTCTAAAATATATGTATGGGGTTTAATCAATTACGTTAACCCAACTTATCACAATTTTTAGTTGTTCTATAGTAACATACAGAGAGTTGAGAGAATTGGATACTCTAACTAATTTTAATCCTCAATTTTCAGTGTCATTTAAATATTTAAATATCATATTATGATGCCACTTAGTTGCTAGTTTTTCTAAAGATGAAATACAAAAACACTCCCAATTATTAGCTAATTTAGTCTTAGCTTTTTTTCAATTAAAGCCCCTTGGCATAAAATCTTCTAATTTAAGAACACGACAAGAAAAATGACATTAGATTACGCTTTCAATTTATCAAAAATGGCA
Source organism: Datisca glomerata (assembly GCA_003255025.1). Lineage (NCBI taxonomy): Eukaryota > Viridiplantae > Streptophyta > Magnoliopsida > Cucurbitales > Datiscaceae > Datisca > Datisca glomerata. The sequence goes on from QANY01008715.1 coordinate 2,526,836, forward strand.
AAAAAAAGCGTCATCTACTACAAAAGAATCTGTTTTCTGCCTTAAAATCACATTTCATGAGGTATCACAAGCGTTATGGTAGATGCCCCATTTTACGCCTTAAAATCACATTTCATGACATTTTTTTAAAAAACGTCATCTTATGTATATATGTGGAAGTATGGCACTGTAATAGATGTCCATTGGAAAACGTCATCTAAGGTCTACAGAGGGTTTTAAAATAAATGACATTTCATCTAAAGAAAAAATAACTTTTGTTTCCTCTCCCCCAATCATTTAGTACAAAACCCCTCGATTTGTTTTTAAAAATTAGCTAGTACAAGTTGAAAATTGAGAGACTATCTAATAAAAAGTTACATATTCTACTCAGCCAAAAAATAATATATTTTTCATGTTATTTCAATTGAAGTGTGTGAAAATATTTCAACTAAAATCTGCTTACCTAGGGCATCTTTTGCAAACGAGGACTTGATTTGACTAAAAATGCTAACAAAGTGTAGGGGTGTGATTGTAAAATAGTCAAAATATAAGGGAGTTTTGTAATTTAACCTTTCAATATATATCTTGAACACGATAAGTCAGACAAGTCCAGGATTGCCAAGGTTGTCAAAAGGCAGCAATAAGGCAAATGACGTGGAAATATATTGAGGAGATGGAATCAGCTGAAGACAACGTACGTGGCAATCAAAGTAGAGTCAAATTCGGTTAAAAAGATTATTATAAGCTCCACAATTCAGCTAACCAACTCAATCTTAATGAATATTTGATTCATCTTTATAAAATGACCGAGGAGAAAAATACCTATAAATAGCTCCCCTTGTATCATAAAAAAGGCAATTGAATGAATCCAAGCTTTCACCTCTCCATTTGAATCTCTTTGTCTTAACACTCTTAGAATTCATATTAAGTAGAGAAAAAATCCCTTTACAGATTGGGGCTTTTCATTGAGAGATTCGAGTGAATTACTCATAAAAGAACGAGCTATAAGCAACAATGATAATGCCTAGAACAAGATTTACCGTTGCACGTGATGCAAATAGTAGCGTCGAATCCTAGATTCAACCTGAGCAATGAAATCAGGGCGTATATGCTGTGCTAGAAGCTGTATTAGTAATAATGGAGAATCTTGAAAATAAAATGTTGAAACCGTACACACAACCTTACATGCGTTCCAGGATTAAGTAGCCACGTTAGAACGTGAGATAATCTAAAATCTTACTGAACTGAGTCAACATTTTCGTGCAGGTGAATAACAGAATTGGAAGGATCGAGCAGCTAGGGAAGAGAAGTAGGATGATGTGATAGAAGAGCACACATGACATAATCCAAACAAGGAACCACTACTAAATGAAGAATGTGACGTACGATCCAAAAATGTGGATGACGGAGCAGCTGTGATTAATCGAGCGAAAAAAGGGTGTAACAAAGCACGATATAGAAAAAATGCTTGAAAGGAAAATAGTCGAAGTCAGGAGGTTTGGTGACTATCGCAAACCTAGACTCATTGACTAAAACACTATAAACCCCTGAAATTCTATCTGCTCCAATCCCGAAAAAGTTTGTGGCCTCGAAGTTCAATACAACGCTGGAAAGACGGGCCCCATCAATAATCTGTGAAGAGTTCGGTAAATGATGGCTCAATATCAGCATGAAGATGCCCTCATGTACAGGATTTTCCTAACATGCCTTGACGGAAATGCACTTAATTGGTATCATTCTCTCCCTTCGTGTTCTATAATTAATGTTTCTCCCATGTCTTCTATCTTTTTGAAACAATACGCAACATATCGGTCTGTCATGGAGGACTCAATTGATTTAGTGTGACAATCACATCACGAGACTTGCATTTAGGAGAGGACTAGGTCCTCAATCGTTGTTGTTCGAGGATCTCTCCAAAGAGAAACTGCTCACTATGACAGAAACTTTTCTGAGGGTGCAAACCTACATAAATCTCGAAGAATAGAAAAAATGTATGATGAGGCTATCCGAGCAGCTGGCATCAATGCCAAGTAGGAGCATAAAGAGAAGAGCTGAAGCGGCAAGTAGCAAGGATGGACGTGAGGAAAGTAGACAAGATAAGAGGTCACACCGACCTGAGCACACTGTTCGAAGAGAAATACCTATACTATGCTTACGGTTATAGTGAACCAAATCCTCTAGGCCATAAAAGATGAGTCATGGTTGAAGAGGCTGCCACCATTAAAAGCGAACCCATAAAGAAGGACATAGAAAAATATTGCTCGTTTCACAAAAGTAACGGGTACATGACAAAAGACTACTATTAGCTCAAGGACTAGATAAAGGAGCTCATTAGTAAAGTTTACCTGAAGAAATATGTCACCAAGCCCGAAACTAGACAAGGAGAGGAAACATAAGAATGAAATAAGGTGACTGAACCTGTAATATCCTAAATATTTATTAACTGTATTAAAGAGTAAGACTAGACTGAGATTGAACGATTATCCTATTAGTTTGAGAACATGTGGGAATTTCTTATTTAATTTCAATTTAAGTTGTTATTAGATGAGTACAAATTAATGTGATAAAACATTAAGATATATGTTTATTGACTATAAATAAGGAAATAACTATGGTGTCCTCAAAGATTATTAAGAATGTAAAATTTTTATATGCAATAGTGTATCTCAAATCGAAGAGCTCGATGAGATGAATTTAACGGTATTTTATTTGTCAATTGAAGTTAAGATGAAAAATATACATCAATTTAAAAGATTTTATTAGTTAGGGTAATATCGAAATCATGGAAGAAGATTAAAAAAAAGAAAAGAAAAAAAGAAAAAAGAATGAGAGATAAGAATGACGCGTTTAGGGTTTTAGAAGAGAGAGAAATTGTTGATAATCAAAGAGAGAGAGAGAGAAAAATAGTTGCCGAAGACTTTAGCCGATGATATCTCTATCTCTGGTGGTCCGATTTTTTAATATCAATGGAAAGCTCTCGTTGTCAACTTTCTATTAAGACTAATTTCATCACCATCTGAGCACCGGGGCATCTGCAATAAAGAAAGAAAATTTTGGCCGGTGACGTTTTCTACCGTCTGACGACTTTTTCAGCCGGCCATCGCCATCAACTGACTCCTCTCATTACCCTCTTCCAATTTCACCCAATGTCCGGCCATAGTTCCTTCAATTTCCGTTTGAAACAAATGTCATTTTTGGGACTACTCTCGTCACCATCTACACATTAGTACCTCTTGTGTTTAGATTGGGCATCGTATGGGTGTTGGATCAACATGGATGCAAATTGAAATCAATTTCATTAATTGGACCTTCCAAAAATTAAGGTTTTTCGAGTTGATTGTTTCATCTACTTTGGATTCGAGGTAAATAGAATCTTACACATACTTGAATGGTTGTCATATTCTAAAAAATCATGAGTGAATTGTATGTTGTTGTGCTCTTATTTATTTCTTTGTATGCAAACCTCATCTATGTGATAACTTGCTTATGTACTGGATGCTTGTATGCGAATGTGTTTGCTAATGATGTATCTAATTTATGGTCATGACTGATTATATATGTGTGTGTGTGTAGACTTACATTCTAGTTCATAAAAGAGAAATAATTAAATAAATATTTAAAAGACTAAGTGTATGTTTATGACATGAAATAGGAGAGTGAGTGAGTAATGAGACGTAGGGGGCTTGCAAACCCGATAATGTTTAATAGTTAATGGTTAATGGATAATATTAATATTAATGAATGATCGTTTGGATTATCCAATGACACTATCAAGGATTCGGTAGTCGAACATATTTTCATAATAATGGCACACTACGTCTGATTGGCTAAACATTACGTAGGTGAGCACACAAATAATGTAAAAGAAAGAACGCAATGAAAAAACATAAAGATGTCTAAAGTAAAGGAAAGAATGTGACAAGAATTTTTCATGGAAGTAATGTAAAGAAAATTTTAAAGATAAAGAAAATGAAATAATGTGAAAATGATTTATAAAGTATATGCCAAACACAATGCTTATATTAATGATTTAAATGGATTGGATGCACATGTATTTGCTATGTATGTGTAATATTAAACTTACTGAGTATAGTTTATACTCACCCCATCTTATATTAAATTTTTAGATGGTGAACGATGGTGACAAATGTGAAGAGTCTGGTTAGGCGTTCTAGCACGAGACGAGAAACTAAGTTTAATTAATTGAGCAATTTACTTTTTTAAAGTTGATTCTAATTTTTTATTTATGAAAGCTCTTTGAAATATTATTTAAGCTCATTGAAGTTTTTCAATGAATTTCTGATCTTAAATTTTAGAAATGTGCTTTGAGTGTTTCTTTAATAAATGTGTTGTCTCATTAAATCTTACAAATCATGAATTGATTTTAAAAGATGTTTTTTGACCTAGCTTCCGCAATACTTATAAAAATTACTAAAATAACCTTAATCGGTCTTCGGGGTCTAACAGAACCCCTACACATAATCGACGCAATAATAGCCCAAACAGAATTTGAAGGGGAAACTCGAAAAGAAAGAAAGGTGTACTGTAAATAACTAGCAATATCCGTTGAAGAGAAAGGACGAGATCCTGATAACGTGCCCATCATAGTTGGCAAGTGTGATGATAGACAGACCGTTACAAGTCACAATGATGCATTAGTGATCTCCATTCAAATTGAAAACTGTCTCTTGAGGAGGATCTTAGTGGACAATGCAGCACACCAAACATCTTATGTCGTTTAACCATGGAAAAAATTGGAGTGGATACAATGAAACTCTAGAACCCAGAACAACCGCTAATAGGGTTTAATATGGAAGTAACAAACTTGGAAGGTTCTCTCTATCTCCTTATACTCGTAGCACCATTTAATTTACTAACAGAATTTGCAGTCATAAACACATTGTCCCTCTATAGTGATATCCTAGGAAGGAGATGGATTCATAAGCTGAAGGTTGTGCCATCAAGTTATCATCAAACACTAAAATACCCCAATCCTAGGAGTAAAAACCATCAAAGGAGATCATGCCACAGCATGAGCTGCACAGTCACCACAATCGATGCAGCAAGGAAAGTGGCACTAGCCACTCGAAATCGCCCCTTGGAGGAGATCAATAGCAATCAAAGCCGCAAACTAACCCAGCCAAACAGAGAGGCCCACGATACAAAACTTTCAAAGTATTTGAAATAGTGCATTTGGATGAAAGTGGAAGCACAACTAAGATAGGTGCAACACTACCTGAAGGAGAGAAGCGCGAGACAACTGCCTTCCTAAGAAGGAATAAAGAAATTTTTTCTTGGGCTACCACAGATATGTCGGGGATCATTGAAGATCTAATATGACATTGCCTGAATGTGGTCCTGTAAGGCATGCTTATGAAGTAGAAGAGAGGAACATTCACATCCGAAAGAAGAAAGGCGATTAAGAAGAAAAACAGTAAATAAAGACTACCCCTTCCTCAGATTCCTCAGATGATTGAAGCGACCATGGGACATAAGCTCCTTAGCTTCATGGATGCGTTCTCCAGATATAATCAAGTTGAAATGTACCCACCAGATCAAGAAAAGATATATTTCATAAAGGATCAAGGCATTTTCTGCTACAAGGTAATGCCATTCAGGCTAAAGAAAGCCGCGGCAACCTACTAGTGATTGGTGAACTGCATATTTCAAAAACACATAGGACGAATGATGGAGGTTTACGTGGATGACATGTTGGTTAAATCAATAAGCCGGTCAGACCACATATATCACCTTGAGGAAGTCTTCTTAGACTTACACAAACACAATATGAAGTTAAATCTAGAAAACTGCGCTTTTGGAGTGAAAGCAGGGAAGTTTTTAAGGCATATGGTCATACAGAGGAGAATCTAGATCAATTGCCACCAAGTCAAATCGATAAAAAAGATGAAGGCCCCAACAACTCTGAAAGACTTGTAGACTCACGAGAAAGCTGGTCAACATATAAATGTAAACGATTCTTCTCGAAATTGAAGAAGGGTTCAATACAAAGGTTGGACGAAGATTGTGAAGCGCCTTTTTAAGTGGTCAAAGAATATTTGGCTTCACCACCTATCCTATTAAAGCCAAAGTGGAATGAAGAGCTATATATATACCTAGCCGTCTCAGAGGTAGCGGTCAGCGCCGCATTGGTAAGATAGGAAGGTAAGAAAAATAAACCTATTTATTATATTAGTAAATGTCTAACACAAGCAGAAGGTGGGTACAAAAAGATGGAAAAGTCATTTTGACCTTAGTAATCACATCACGAAAGCCTAAGTTCCAAGCACATACAATCATTGTGCCAACAGAATTTCCAATTCGTAGTATTCTACACTCACCTGACTTCGTGGAGAGACTGGCTAAGTGGGTAGTAAAGCTCGGGCAACATTAAATCCAATATGTACCAAGGACCTCCATGAAGCCACAAGCATTAGTGAACTTCATCGTGGAATTCACCATGGACCATTTAGAAATGATTAGTGGCATCAACTTAGAAGCAAAAATGGAAACTACCTATAGACGAAGCATTGAAATAAAAGGGATTCGAGGCAGATGACGTGATCCTAACCCCTTATGGAGAAATTATAGAACAAGCGTTATCATTCAGCTTCAATGCATCTAAAAATGAAGCAGAATATGAAGCATTATTAGCATGGATTTTCCTCACAAGATAATTAGGGGTAAGAAAAATATATATCTATTGTCATTCCCAATCAGTAGCTAACCAAATTTCTGGAAGTTACATGGCTAAAGATAAGAGAATGGCTAAGTATCTTTTCCTCACAAAGTAATTGCTAGGGCAGCTCGACGAATATCAAATAACCCAAATTCCAAGGGAGGAAAATTCTCATACGAATGCCGTGGCAACTCTAGGGTCATCACTCAATACCCCTTGAAAAAATAAGTATCCATGTTGAGTTCCTAGAATTCCCAAGCATAGAAGATCATACAATCATCTTGTATACTAAAGAAGTCGAAGCTAGTTGCCTGGACTCGCTAGTACGTTATTTGCAAGACAACAAACTACCAAAAAATAAGCTTCAAGCTCAGAAGTTACGCCAGCAAGCAGACATATATTCCTTATAAATGACAAGATCTACAGAAGATCCTTCTCGGATCATACCTGAAGTCCCTCAATCCAACATAAGCTAAGTATGTGTTCATGGAAATCCATGAAGGAATCTATGGTAGCCATTCTGGAGGGAGAACCTTGGCACACAAGGTGTTAAGTGAAGGGTACTATTGGCCTAAGATACAGGCTGAAGCAAAAGAAAATGTGAGAAAATACAATAAGTACCAGAAGTTTGCCCTTGTTTCCCGGATGGCACCTAAAACACTCCAAACCCTGATGAGTCCATGGCCATTTATGCAATGGGGACTGGACATAGTTGGGCCTTTGCCAACGACCCCAGCCTAAAATAAGTTCTTAATCCGTGAAGAAGAAGGGAAGTGTTTCCTGTGGAAATAAATATTATGTAGGTATGGAAAACCAAAATCATAATTTATGGACAATGGGTTGTAGTTTACCGGGAAACCATTAGGAATTTCTATGAAGGCTTACGGATAAAAGTTATATACTCTAATTCATATTATCCACAAGGAAACGGGCGAGCCTAGAGCTCAAATTGAATAATACTTGATGGGTTGAAGAAAAGGCTCGAGGCAGTAAAGGGAAATTGGGTTAAAGAACTACCATCGATATTATGGGCTTATCGCACTACCCCATGAGAGCTCACTGGGCAAACCCCATTCCCATTAGCGTTCGGGGCCAAAGAGTTCGCTCCTGTGGAAATTGGTTACCCAACCATAACATTGGATATCAGTAAAAAAAATCTAAAATCATAGAGAAGCAGCTAGATTTGTTGGAAGAGAAGAGAGAAATGACCCTCATCTAACTGAAAAATTACAATCAACGAATAAGGTCCCATTTCACAAGATGGGTAAGGGCAATGAGCTTTTAGTCTGACGACTTGGTCCTCAAATGGATTATTCACACAGATGAAGAAAAAATGGGTCCAAACTAGGAAATGTGTTGTATATCGTTAAGGTAGTGGGAGAAAGAGGTTCGTACTAGTTGACCATCAACGAAGGGGCACACCTTCCAAATCCATGTAACGCAACTCACCTAAGGAAATATGAAACATGACTTTAAAGTTTTTTTGTTATTTAATAGAAATCTCTCTTATCTATGGTTTTCCCTATTAAAGGGTTTTCCACGTAAAACCATGCCTTTATTTTTAGTTCTGCTTAGTTAAAAGTACCATAGTGTAATTCAAAAGCCCGAATCTAATAAGAGGGAGAGCACAGAAGCCTGAATTGAATAAGAGGGAGAGCACATAAGTCTGAATTTAATTTAGAAGGAGAGCACAAAAGCCTGAATCTAATAAAAGAGAGAGCACCAAAGCTCAAATCTAATAAAAGAGAGAGCACCAAAGCTCAAATCTAATAATATGGAGCGCATAAAGCCAAAGTGTGTCAAGCGGCCACTTAAGGTAAATAATCAAAGAAAAAGCCTAAACGTGTCAAGCAATTGCTTAAGGCAAAAAATCAAAGAAAAAGTCTAAATGTGTCAAGCGTCCGCTTAAGGTAAGAAATCAAAGAAGCCTAAGTGTGCAAAAAATAAAAGAAGAAGCCTAAGTGTGCAAAAAATAAAAGAAAAAGCCTAAGTGTATCAAGCGGCTGCTTAAGGCAAAAAAGTAATGAAAAAGCTTAAGTGGGCCAAATAGCCGCTTAAGGTAAAAAAAAAACAAAGATTAGCTTAATTGCGCCAAGCAAACGGTTAAGATAAAAAATAAAATAAAAAGCTTAAGTGTGTCAAGAGACTGCTTAAGGCAAAAAAACAAGGAGAATGCCTAAGTGAACCAGAAGGCCGCTTAAGGAAAAATCCAGGAAAATGCTTAAGTAAGTAAACAATCATTTAGGGCAGGAAAACAAAAATTATTAAAGGGAATATAAGGTTGTTTAATGCATAATAAAAAGTCTTCAAGCAAGAATTAATACTTAGAGGAAAATAAGTATTTCATTAATAAGGCGAGGAATGAAGTGCAAATGAAAGAAAAGAAAATAGCAACATGATTGATGAAAAAAAGGAAGATGATTAATCCAGCACGATTTGCTCTGTCGTAAGGTCATAAGGCCTCCACGTCTCCTTGATAGAAACCTCCTACGAGGAGCATTTTCCTCTGTCATCTCATATTTCGGAGGGGTTGAGAAGCTCCGTGGAGATAACCGATGGTGTCAAGCCTCATTCTCCAACAGTCTGAATTGTGCAATGTATTAACTCATAGGCTTTTTCATCCTTCTTCTTTAGAACTTCAACCGTTGAAGCCTCCATCCTTTTAAAAACCTCATGAATGGCCTCCTGGGTACATAGGTCTATTTCTACTTTCACCTCAACAGCCTCAAGCCTGGCTACTTCATCTTTACTCTTCGCCTCGCCAAGCTCCTGGTCTTTTATGGCCAGCTGACGCTTTAGATCAAACACTTCTTGTTCATGCTTGACCATCTGAAGATTATGGTCGACCCCTTTATGAAGAGCCTCCTTGAATTGATTATAATTGACCACTCACTAGAGGTGGCTCATGATCAGAAATGAGGTCTGACGATCGATCATGAGGTTAGTGTCAAAAGGAATCCTTGGGTTATAACCTGGAGGAAAAAGGGTGCAGCCGGAGTAGCCTCAGAGGCACCCAACCCAAAATCAGGAGGCCCCATTGGAACAAAAGCTAATAGGGAAAAATCTCCAGCTAAACAGAAGGGCGGAAAGCTGGAGTAAAGATGGGAGAAAAAGTCTGAGGAAGTAAGGGGGAACAAAGGGGAGACTGAGCCCCAAGAGAAACTAAAAGGAAAGGATGTAAGCGGTGGGCGCACATTACGTGAGGAAGAGCGCTAAAGATAAAGCTGAATAGGCCTCGTGATGTCAAAAGCCTCAGTGAAAGATGGAGAAGAGGCAAAAGAGGCACTAGAGGTAATTGGCTGAAGGGGCTACCAGTAAACGACGATAGAAGGAGGTAAAGGCTGATGGGGAAGGGAAGCTCACGCTCAGGATCCCACAACTACTGTCAGTCACGATTGAATACTCCATAAAAGACGACAATCTTGGCTCTGTCATCTGGAGTCTTGAATAGACGAGAGTTATTTCTCTTGTCTATAAGAAAAAAAGGAAAAAATGTATGTTAAAATAAAAAAACATGCAAATCTAGGTGATGTAGAGGGGCAAAGTCACTCACTAAATGACCTCCATTCAGTAGGGATATGTGAGTGACTACCTCATCTCCAGTCCCCATTATGGTGGAATGCCTCAGCATAATGGAGATAACCATTACGGTGGAATGCCTCATTAAAACCTTACCAAGAAAAACTCATAGGAAAAAACCTTTGGCGAAGGAAAGAGAGTATGGTTGCAACTGACTCCTCTTTGCACTCCCCTGATGTTAGCTTGGTATGACCACAGTAGGATCGATATAGCACCTATTTTATTAAAGAAAAATAGTTTAAAAGAAAGTTTTAAGAAATTGTAAATCTAATTGCTTGAAATAAATATTAAAAAAATAATCAAGCAATAAATTATAATTACGCAATTAAATAATATACAGAAGCTTAAAGGCATAGAATAAATAAATAAAATAATAACGATGCAGGATGCGAAATAGTAAACGTGCAAGTAAGTTAATATTAAAAGTAAAGTGCACGTAAATATAAAGAGAGTAGGGAAGAGAGAAAATCGACACACAATATTTTTACGTGGTTCGAGAAAACCTATCTCTCCGCCCACACTCCAAGGATCCCACCTTGAATATTTTTTCCAAACTATATTCTTAACGGTGAAGACTAAATATTTACAAACCATATTGACTTATGGTGCCAATCATATCTTGACAATGCAACTTGATAGAGATCTTAGAATCTCTTATAAAATTTCTCACTCTCTCAAAAAGTAGATCTCTCAATTTTTCGCTCACAATTTGTACTTGCTTCTCTATAGAAAATATCTCAAATTTTCGCTCAAAATACAAGTCTCTCAAAGAATAAAATACTACAAAACTTCGTCGAAGAGGAGTGGAGAGAAGTAAAGAGTGTGTTGGAATGAAAATGTTGTTGGGTATATATTGTGTTGAAAAGTACTATTAAAACCGGTCAGACCAGTTGGAGAACCGAACAGACCTGCCGTCAATTAAGGAGGATTTCCTTTTTTACAAGCTGGTCACACCGGTTTCTATACCAGTCTGAGCGATTTTAGCAATTATGCAAGTAATTGCCTTGTTTGTAAACCGGTCACACCGTTCAAGGAACCGGTCTGATCGGTTTCAAATCGATCCATCGATTTCCCACTACTATGATCGGATTGCCCCCAAAATTGAGCCAGTTTGGACACCGAATCGAAGGTGAACCAGACCTTGACATTTCCACACAATTTTATCTGGTTCGGTCTTCAAAGGTTTGGTTCATGCGCGATTCAGTCCAGTTCTACATTCGACGCATTCTGAGTTCATCCAACTTTAATTTAGGTCATTTGAAGTTTGTTTGATATGCTTCGTGCCATTCATAATATGTCGCGCGTATCTCGTCATTACAATTTTTATTGTACTTTATTTTTTTTGCATAAACACATAAGATTAAATGTGTTTCAACCTTGTTTTCACATTATTTAAAAAATACACGCTTAATTAAAATATTAGTTCACGTTATTTATCATCATCAAAATCATTACCTTGACTAGGGTCAACAATCTCCTCCTCTTTTATGATGATAAACAATTGATTGCAAAAACATATTAGCTATAAACTTCTCGTACGCATATGCAATAATATTTTTAAATTTTAAAAATTTTAAGATTCTCTACTTTTGTAATTAATTATGTTTCTCCTGCTTTGAAATCATTAAAAAGAATTAAAAATGTCATTTTTGAAAAATCTCCCCCTTAATATATGCATTTTTTATAAAAAGATTTCAGTTTTTTATGAAGGTTGGGCTTACTAACCTTATCTACGTGTGTCATTATGTACATATGTACATTTTCATGTTTATGTTCATTTGCAAACTTCTCTTTTTTCTCAGGTTTCTTCTTTAATGTGTATCATCTCTTAGTGAATTGCTTTCGAAGCGTTTTTGTGAAGTGCATTAGATCTTCATCTTCCTTTTCATCTTCATCTTAAACAGATTTCCTCCTTTTACGTAGTTCACATCCTCTTTCATATTCTCCATTTCACGAGTCATCAATGATCTCATGAGTTCTTCAAGTGAAAGCGACTTAAGATCTTTCACTTCTTAAACAGAACTTGCCTTGTTCACCCACGGCATTGATAATAACCTAAGAACTTTACTCACCAAAACACTATTAGTAAATGTCTTACCAAGAGCGTTAAGAGAATTTACAATGCTATTGAAACATGCAAACATGTCTTCAATACTTTCATTTTCACTTCTTAAACATTTCATATTCATGACATCAATCTTAGAGTCTTTAACCTCATTTGTGCATTCATGTGTGATTTCTAATACATGTAAAATATCTTTTGCAGATTCACACATACAAATACAATTATATTCATTTATACTTAAGGCACAATATAAGACATTTATTGCTTGAGCATTGAAAGATAATTTGATTTTATCGTTCTTGGTCAAATCTCATGACTTAGGCATGTAAGGACTATTTTTGAAAATTTTCCACAAATTATAATCAAGAGACTGAATAAAATTTCTCATTCTAATTTTCTAAAAATTAAAATCAACTCCATCAAAAAATGAGGATTTTGAGATTGATGGCCCTTGTCGAAAATTAAAAGATGATGCCATAACTTAAGACAATTAAGTCTTAGATATTTGAGCATCAAGTTTTGATACCAATTATAGGATCGATATGACACATCTTTTATAAAGGAAAAATAGTTTAAAAGAAAAATTTTAAGAAATTAGAAATCATATTGCTTGCAATAAATATTAAAAATAAACAATCAAGTAATAAATAATACTTATGTAATTAAATAATATGTGCAAGTTTAAATGAGTAGAATATATAAAATAAAATAATAACGATAGGGATGCGGAATAGTAAACGTGCAAGAAAGTTAATATGAAAAGTAAAGTGCACGTAAATGTAAAGAGAGTAGGGAAGAGAGAATCGACGCACATGATTTTTACGTGGTTTGAGAAAACTTATCCATGCTCTAAGGATCCTTCCTTGAAGATTTTTCCTAAATGATGTTCTTAACCGTGAAAACTAAACATTTACAAACCCTATTGACTTATGGTGACAATCAGACCTTGAAAATGTAATCGATCGAGATGTTCGATCTTACCAAATTTTTCACTCTCTCAAAGAGTAGATCTCTCATACAATTTGTATTACATTCTCTCTAGAAAATATCTCAAATATTTGCTCAAAATACAAGCCTTTCAACGACTAAAACGCCACAGAACTTCATCAGAGAGGAATGGAGAGGAGTGAATAGGTTTGTTGGAATGGAAATGTCATGGGGTGTAGATGGTGTTGAAAAGAACTATTGAAACCAGTCGGATCAGTTGAAGAACCGGATGGACCGGTCGTCAATTAAGGAGGATTTCCTTTTTGACAGATTGGTCACACCGGTTTCTCCACCAGTCAGATCAGTTTCAGCAATTAGGCAAGTAAGTGCCTTATGTGTTAACCGGTTACACTGATCAGGGAACCAGTCTGACCGGTTTTGAATCGGTCCATCGATTTCCCTCTGGTATGACCAAATTGACCCTCAAAATTGGACCAGTTTGAACACCAAACTGGGTATGAATCGGGCCTTCACATTTCACATAATTATGTTCGGTTCTGAATTTCTTGAAGTATTCTGAGTTCAACCAACTTTGATTTAGGCCATTTGGAGTTCGTTTGATATGCTTCATACCCTTCGTAATATGCCACGCGTATCTCGTCATTTACGATTTTGATTGCCCTTTATTCTTTTTGCATAAACACTTAAGATTATGTGGTTTCAACCTTTTTCACATTATTTAGAACTTACACGCTTAATTAAAATATTAGTCCACGTATTATTTATCGTCATCAGAATTGTCACATTGACTTGGGTAAACAACCACTAATAGATCATTGTTAAATATCTATAAACGCCATTGCATCTTGGAAAACAAGCTTCTTGAATGTTGCAATAGCAAGTGTTTTATCGAATGATTCTACTAAATCATTACTACATTGAATTCGCTTTACTTTTATGTCTTCTATGTTTGCGACTCACGTGTGAAGAAGATTGTTGCTTAGATGTGCTTTATTCAGTCTCCTTTTATACATCCTCTGTAATTTGGTTAACATATACTACATTGTGAGTGGAAATCATTCCAGGACCTTCTTTGTTCGAAGATTATTCACTTGATATTTAATGTGTTAGATCATAGATATCAACTATATGCACATAAATCTACTTGTTGCATGTATCGATCATCATGTGTCAATGTCAAGAACTGATTAATTCTAATTCTGATGCATTAATATAGACACATTTCACTTGTTCTTCAGGAACATATACATTTAATTAGCTCTATTTCAATGCCTTTGAACTGATGAAGATCTAAATGTTGTAAGTAGATTAAAAATGCCATGTCGTGGTGTATGGAACGGTAAGACAAAAAAATGGCACTAAAGATGGTACTTCAGGACCAACACATTTCTTCATTATGTTCTCGGCTCGGAATGGTACTGCATGGCCAAAGAACTTCTCAATATAGAGAAAACAACTGATAAGCTTAATTTATATAAAAGTAGTTCATGAATTTTATTGATAAGCTACCAATGTAATTTATCTCTTTTATAAGATACAATAATATCAATAAAAGTTGAAACACCAACCTATAAAAGCATAATGTCAAACCTTACTTTCATTTTGTTAATAAAACATGGAGAAGTTCAAAATAACGGTTCTTATGACACCTCTTGTAGTTTGTCTAAATGATATAGACACCCTTCTAGTTTAAAAATTGAACGGTCCGAGAGAGAGACACCATTCTGTTAAAAATATATTCATTTAAGTGTGAAAAGGTAATATCATTCCTATAATCAATCTGATCCAATCATTTTTCTAGCCTGAAACATAAGCAGACTCGAGTTGTTTGGGTTTAAGTGAATTTTAGTTTGAATATTATAAGATTGGTTTTGATTTTTTCAAAATTGAGAATGAAATAAGGGGTAATTTTAGTATTACGTTTTACTTAAATTGTGTTAGTTTTAAATTTAACAGCTCTAGATTTTTTGTCAGTAAAATCTTATATGAAGAAAGCTTTGAATCATTTTTTCAAACTAGAAAATGTGTCTGTATCAATAAATATATTATCGGAGGTTTCAGAGGAATTTTTCCTAAAAATAAAAGTTAATGAAGAAAAAATCTAAACACATGAAAATATTATAATGTTATTGAAATGAACAAAGATTAGGAATTAAAGAACCAATATATCTTTTCTAAAGATATATGTAAATATGATTACACTATATTGAGTCAAAACTATTTCAATCCAAATGGATATATTGTAACTAAAGCAAGTAAATGTTATAAGATTTTAATTATATGCTCCAGGCATTTGAATCCTGCCAGGAGTTTGGTATACGTAATATTTGTATAATTATCAGATAATCCATATGAGTATGGTGTTACCACATCTATAAACCGCATATGTGATCCTTCTATAATAGTCAAATTAAATAAAACTAGAAGGTAACCCCATTAATGCTTGTAGAATACATCTTCTCGTAATTAATCTAAGTTTCTGTGAGAAACTTGTGCTAGGAGATCTATTATATAGGTTTCAACTTCATAACTCGATACCTTTTTCGTACATTTAGCTCTTTATATGTTATAGGTTTGCACCTTCAAATGTTTAGACTACTGGTCCAAAGATATCTTGTTTTCAAATTGAAGGAATTCGAACTTGTATAAGTTTAGACTACTAGTCCAAAGATCTCTTGTTTTCAAATTGAAGGAATTCAAACCTGTTTACGTATTGATCTATTCTTCAACATATTTTGGCTATGATCTCAAATATTTTATCTATAATCTATAATATATTAAAAGTGAGGAGGGGATAAGAATCATTTCTGGATAATTTTATCCACTTATTATTGATGCATTACCTAAAGTAACCTTATAAGTTACATGTGGTATTTAATAATTTGTTATTTTTAAAATTATAATAAATTGATCAGGTATGTATTAACTTCAAAATTCATTCATCTATTTAATGAATAGAAAAAAAAATTAATAATAATTTTAAGTTAATTTTAGTTGATAACTTTAATTGAATTGTAGCAAATTTTTTAAGAAGTTATATAGAGAAAACTCAACTTTGTACTAAATTATTTTTAATGTAAAAGAAAAGTAAATTAACTGTATAAAACTTAAACAATAGAACTTAAAATATAATTCAATTATAACACACTTTTACAAACTTTATTTATGTTATATTTTATATGTTAGTATAATCAATATATTATATAAATATAATTACCCAAAAGTTACAAATAAAAACATTAAATTTATAATACAAATGAAAAATTAAAATCAAGTTAAAAATAAAACAAGAAATAGATGATTTAATTCTAATGATGCACTCTTTCTTTTAATTTTGATAACACATTTCTACTATATACTATTTCTTTTTCTAAAAATATACATGTGACATTTTACAACTTAGTTGAATAATAATACATCAGCAAATAACAACAATATAACATTTTTTATCTCCTCACATAAATTCAAACACAAATATGATGTTAAATACATTTATTTTTTACTTACATAAATACAACATAATTATAAGTAATAATCGTAACTAAAAATATAACATATTCATTTACACGTAGAACGCACGTATATATTGACTAGTTATACTAAAAGCATATGTAAATATATTGTTTACAACAGTTTTGTTTTGTTTCGATTTAATTCTTTTCCAGTATGAGTATAATTTGTTGAGATCCAAAATTTCATGTATTTCCACTTTTGGAGATATATGTTCAGTAATTTCTACTGGATTAGATACGTATTCTATTTATTTTAGAATGCAGTCTATAGGAACACCAATATCCCATCCCAACTTATTTATCATTTTTGTTCCAAGAGATGTCTTTTGACCTAATAGGATTGCTTTAGGCGTGCTTGATTATTATAATTTATCTCTGGGACATTAATTTATAATGGAGTATTTGCAGCTGATAATGTGATACTTTTTATATCACTAAATGCATCTAGCAATTGATTTGCAACATTTTATAATGCAATATTCTTTGAACTTTTTGTTCACAATAAATCTTTAAACTTCTAGTTGACAATTATTGTTTGAACTTCTAGTTCACTTGTATATTATTTCTTAGGATCAAGATGAAATAACGATGCTACATTTCAAGTAATTTCACATATAATTTATTGTTTTAACTTCTCTCCCCGTAATGCTAGAAAATTGTTGATCTTAGCATTACCAACATTAGTTTTTATAATAAGCAGATGGAAAATATTTAAGCCAATAGTCAAGCAAATAAAATATTTAGGTAGAGAAAACACATACATGTGAATGGTTGCAGATACGCTAATTATTTGCATTGTAAAATATAAACTTATAGCACATATGATCTATATAACCACAAATACTTTCTTGATAATGTCAAGAATGAATGCTGCAGGAATTTATAAGATAGAAGAGTCTTCATATTCCTTATAGATGTTGGTATGATTTAGCTATATTATTCGCATAATTCATAACCTTGAATGACATGATTTTTCACGTCAAAGTATAAAATATATTTAGCTTTAGAATTTTTGGTTCATTACCATATTTGATTTGATATTACTGAAAGATCAAACATGATGCTAATTTAAAATTTCTTTTGATAAGAGGCATCAAAAGTACTATACACAGACTCAATATAACTTTATTTGTAGTTTTAATATGATACCCACAACTATGAATATTTCAATCACGTTTATGGTACCAAGAAAAGTTTATAAAATCAACCAGTAATCTATATAATAAACTTGCATATTGACTATCAGATCTATTAGCTAATTTATTTAATTCATATGTATTTATCAAATATAAAATAACAGTTACTCTTTCACCCATAGTCAATTTTAAGTAAAATTAGTTAGCTTCTTATTATTGTTTTACTATAACACTCTTATTATAATAGATTTTGTTTAGGTATTTTTATCAAATAATTATATAGTTGTTGGATTTATTATTAGATCAGTTTCTAATTCGATCATATTTGTAAATACTTAATTTTGGGCTATTTTTTCATCTATTTTTAAAAACTGAGCTAGATTTCTATTAAGCCTAATATACATGAGGCATGTGTTTTCACATGTACCCCTTCAAAATTGGGGGTCATAGGCTCAAGCCTAACTTGCCTTAGGCTTGGGCCGGATAGGTTTACTTTTAATGTAAATTGATATCATATATTGCAGGTAGGTGTGCTCGGAATGGGACGTGATAGTAAACGAAAGAAAATTAAAGGACTATGGGTCAAAACTTAAGAAGAGAAAGAGAAAATTTTATACTACTTATAAAGTTATCGGGACGGAACGAGACAAGTCAGATTTTTTTTACCTTGTTCGTGTCTCATCCCGTCTAGCACTAGACAAGTGTCACCCTGCCCCATCTCGTCCTAAGACGGGTGAGAAACATGTCCCGTCTCACTTAATTCAAGACAATTTCATTAGACGAGCAAGATTCTCGGGACAGCTGCACACCTCAATTGTGGGGGAAGACTACGATAATGTGGTGTATATATATTTTTATATCACTTTGCATGTGAGTGCGACGATCCAACTATACATACACATCATATACAATAGTATAAAAAACAAGAAAGTAGTAGAGTATACACATCCTATACCAGTAGTATAAAAGACAAGAAAGTAGTAGAGAAGGGAAAGAGATTTGGTAACTTGAGCCTGAATATGACATTATTATTTCTCGGTTAGCATTACTACTATTGTAGGAAAATCATTAGGCTAGTTTAGGATTGACGAAAAAAATTATATTTACAAGAATTGTCATTTTTTTAATGTAAAATTTATTATTTTTTATAAAATTGTAAAAATTTTATGTATAAGTACTTAAAATATATTTTTATGTATTATAATATATTATAATATGTTATTAATATATCGTTTAATATTTTTAACACATTTTTAAATACTATCCTGATAATTAAATATGATAAATATATTATCTACAAATGTACTAAATATAAACCCAAACAAACAAATCCCTTCACCAAAACAAACCACCCACCATATCAAATCCACGCCATAGTTAATTTCCTACCATCTCATTTTCTGCAAATATTTCTCATTCTGGGGAGTCTAGCATTCGTTGACAGACAAGCGGATCAGAAAAAGGAGAATCATTAAGGATTTTAGATATTTGAATTGAGGTGTGCTCAAAAGAAATTTCATGTAAAAGCAAATAAGAAAACAAAGCGAGAGAAGTGAGAAAGATGAAAATGATGATTTTGGGAAGAAACCCATTGAGAAGATTGCTTCAGATTAACTTTAAAGAAACCCATCAAGAAGAAACCAGTCTGATTAGAAACTCATCAGAAAGAAACCAATCTGATTAGCTTCAGATTCCCCGTGAGAGAAATTGTGCGAAGAAACTCATCGGGAAGAAAGTCTGCAATGAAAAGAAAGAACTGTAACAAAATCGGCTATTATTACAAATTGAAAAAAAAAATGGTCATTTAATAAAATTGATACAAAAATTCGTTCAAACCCCTAATTTTCCCAAAATATTACAGCCTTTGGGCTGCTACATGGACTTGATTTTGTATCAATAGAACCTGACCCATCTGTCATTTGGAAATGAGTAGTATCAATAGAAGTAAAATCAAAATAATCCTTGTTTACGGACAAACTAATTCCATAAACTCGTACCTATTTCACTCCGAGATTACAAAAGCACTACTTTAAATCACATTTATTTTTTGAAACATATTTTTATATTTTAAAACACTTCTAAAAAAAACTTATCCAAGTGTTCTAAATTGCACAATTATTCTCAAATACACCTAAATGCAAATTGTATAATCAGATTATATGATAGCTATAACATCGGACCAATTCACACTGCGGCATCAATGGTTCCAATAACAACTTACAATTTGTATGCGTATTACAATGTTGAACAATTCAGATGGTTTCTGTGCCCACAAAAGTTAAAAAAAAATCAGTGAAAGACTGATCTCTATTTGCAAAGCTTGTTCATCAGACCATCATCAACTTCCTCACATTCTAATCACCTGAGAAATCCTTTTTCTTGTATAGATTCAAATAATTCTGCAAATTAGTGCGTGAAAATATTAGTTCAATTGCCAAGCATCTTCGTTTCAAATCATCCAGCAACAATATTTGAGAATATTACACTGCCTCATTGCATCACGCTATATTGTTAATCTTGTTGTATAGAAAGATAAGCTCCAGCAGATATCAGTACAATTAGCAGTGCCATAATAAGATGCTTGAAGTTGAGGAGTCCTGCATCAATTCTCCTTGCAGTCTCTGGCTCTAATGGAAAATCCGTGGATTCGACTGCAGTCACCCTGACTGATGTTTTCTTCTGACTATCATCCAACTGGAGACGAAAATGATCATTTTTTAGCACCAGCATAACACAGAATGAAAATAAAAAGTACAATTTCTGGTGCTTGTTTTGATATTATACTTCAAGCTGAACTAATAGAGGCCATGTGAAAAGTTATAAAGAGAGAATCGCTTCCGTTGACGGACAAGCAAGATACATTGAAATTTTCTTAATGTGAAGCAGCTTGCTGTAATAGATGATACATTTTTTTATAAGAATAAAAAATAATACTTTCAAATGACTAGAATTTTAAATGAAATGCAAAAATTATAAAAAGATCATAAAAAAACTGAAAATTTTAAGCAAATGAGTCATAATTTGTTTCGAATTTTAGAAAATGTGATTATTCAGATAGAAAATCGATATATTCACACTCTCAGTCATCAAATATTTGCACTCAGAGTCATGAAAAATATGATCATTGAGTTAGAAACTTAGATGGCTCAAAATATGACAGCAAAGATAACACCTACCTCAGAAACTGCAGCATATGACTGACTCACATCTTCCTTACTTCCTCTTGCACAACTAGCAGAAGTCAAATCAGGCTTAGGATATTGTTCTTTCCTCTTTACTTTAATATCATGGCCAACAGGTACAGATGAGTACTTGTTGGCTTGCTGTAACTTCACGAACAAAATTTTGTTCTCCAGTGCTAAGGATGAAATCTGCATTACAAATTTTTATATCACACGGTGAATAGGAAGACTTTTAAAAACTCCCTTTTACTCGGGCAGTAGCTACCTTTGCATTCATATAAGTTTGACATGGTCCGGGGAGTAGCTTCATTTGCATTCATATAAATTTGATACGGTCCAACCCGATATCTCTTTTTCTTTCTCTTCCCGAAGTTAGAAGACTAGCATATTAAATCTTAATTAATCTTATTGATATCCTAACTCGTGTATGGAAACTTCTGAGGGCACGGTGCACGAATCCATGGGATTAGTCGGGTGCGCAAGCCCGGACACTCATGGTTACCAAAAGAAATCTTATCGACATCAGCTTACGACTGAAATGAAACTTTGGGAGGGATTGCCGTACAATCTTGCAATGTAATGACAATTCCACGGTATGATGACAGGTCTAACAAATCTTGTCCCCAGAATCAAAGACAAATATAGTGTGGACTTGTCTAACAAATCCGCCTCTGCATGCATGTGTGGTTGAACATGCATTGAGATTGACTTGCTACATAAGTGTGCTTGACTGAATTATTTCAATGCTTTAAATGATTAATGTTAATTATCAATATCATAAACTAGCGAATAATATTAAAAAAAAAAGGAGCAAAAGTAGAGATGGAGATATGAGACATTTCACATGGCCAAATTTCAACCGGAAAATGTAAATCATAAATAATTTCCAATACCTTCTTATGAAGACGCTCCCTCTCCATAGCCAGCTGCATAACCAGATTTGTTATAACTTTGGTCTGGATAGCAATGTCTCTTGCAGTAGCCATCTTTGTCTTCTCAGCTTGATGCAAAGATGACTCCAAGCAGTTCAGTCTACCTCGCAAATAGCTCAGTTCATCATTTAGTTCTGCATGAGACTCAGACAAAATGATGCATCTCTCCTCTGCACTATCAGCACGACTTTCCTCTTTCACAGCCTTGAACTTTAGGTCTTCGATCAGATGTTCCATATCAGTGATTGCAGAATGGAGCAAGCTTTGCTTCTCTTGGCTAGCTTCAGCAGATGCCACTGCTTGCTGCAGTTTAATATCAGATTCCCTTAACTGCCTCTCAAGTAAATCCAACCTGTCAGCAGCTCCAGTACTGCTTTTAAGCTGACCCAGTTCTTCATTCAGTTCTTTATTGGTCTCCGCTAATGATTTACATTTGATTTCTGCACTCTCAGCCCTGCTTTCTGCTATAGATATTTTTTCTTCTAGATCTTTTCTAGAGGGGCTTGAATTCAGAAGGTGATTCTCGGATTGTTTATACTGCAACTCAAGAGAACTAACCTTTTCTTTCAAAGTGCAGACCTCAGAAGTGGCAAAATTCAACTCGTCTTCAGCTTCCATCAAATTGAACTTTAAGCTGTTAATCTCGGAAAGGAGGTCGTCATTGAGTTCAGAGCTACCGTTTTTAAGCTTAAGCAAATCAGTTTCCTTTGCCTTTAGCCGTTCTCTGATAACTTCAAGCTCTGACCTTAGCTGAGCCTCTCTCTGGAGTGAACCATTCAAAGTTAATTGAAAAATCTGTATGCGTCCTAATAATTCTTTAGAAACTCCTGCGAGTACATCAGATGCATTATCAGCCTCAAAGTATCTTTCCCAAATGCTGGCTACTTCTTCCTCTATAGAACATAGATCTTGCTCTGAAGAATGTAGCCTTAGTTTCAGCTCTTCTTCAAGTTGTCTTGATTCAGTTAATTTCTTCTCAGTATCCATCTCTCTAGCCAAAGATTTCTCCAGCATCCTCAGAATGTTTCTTTGCTGTTCACCAGTCTGCATTTTTATCCTTGCGCTCATGTTCAGTAATTGATCATCCTCTAGAGGGTGTGCGTTCTTCTGGCCATTCCCTGTTAAAGTGCATGAACATTTTATCTTCGCACAAACTTATGAATTGATCAAATTCAAATAGAAAAACAATAAAGAATTCATCCAGACATAATTGGAGCCCATCACTGTAAAAAGATTGAGAGGTAATAACCTCACAAATATTGACAAATATAGTTGGCAAACTAGAAATATTCTGCATTCCAGGGTTTTACAGAACCACATATCTGGCCTTTTGGGTTCTGTCGACCAACCAAATCAAGAAACAAACATAGATTTACAAAACAGCGTTAATCGTGATAGTTTACTTAGTAAGTTCCAGAGCTTACAATTTTCTTCGTTATAGCATGACAAAGCTGTTTGTAACTTTTCTGCCTGCATTCTAATTTCAGACACCTGATCTTGTGACTGCTTCAAGGATTTTTCACAATCAAGCAACTTTTCCTCCATTTTCAAAAAAGAATCTTCAGAGTGTTTCCATGAAGATTTCAGTTCATGAGCATGAACAATCTCATTTTCGATTGTAGCCATGAAATTATCAAGTTCCATGACCTCTGAATCTAAAATACCAGATAAGAGATCGATATCCAGTGCTTTCTCTGCAGAATCAACCAATGCGTGATCTTTATCTGAAGCCAAGGATTCAAATTCACTTTCCATGGTAGCCACATACATCAAAAGAACGCCCAAGTTAACTAATTTTTCTGAAGAACGTGCCAAATCTAATTCCAGTCTTGTTAACACTTCTCCAGCATTTTCTAATTCTACAACGCTCTCTCCTTTAGATGAGAACCTTTCGAGTATGTCATATCTACTGGACTCCACCTCCCCGTCAACAATATAGTCATCGGTGACAGAACTACTAGCTTCATGAACATCATCAGAATCCATCTCGACAATCTCCGTGTTCTTTCGACTTTATAACCTGGATATCAAATAGAACTAAGAAATTGAAATAAGGAGTAAGAATTTCTTGTGCTTGCGCATATACAAACTATTTATGGATTTTGAGAGCTAACATTCACATTGCAGTAATATTATAAACTTGATGAAAAACATTCATGAAGAACCAAACACATGATTTGAAAGCATTATACAGATTTTTGAATTCTACTAAATTGCGCTTGAATAGAAGTTTCACATCTAGCACCTAAGAGTTAACTGGAAGTGGAAAAATTAACATGTTAGAATAAAAAGTCATATTGATCATAAAACTAACCAGTGCGACAAGGGAAAAATAAATTTAAACCCACACATAATGCATTTCATATGGAAGAAATAAAACAGACAGTGACACCATTTCTGCTGTAATTTCTTAGGACATAAGATAACACAGCTCCTGGGAATTCTCCACGAGATAACTGCTTAGTTTTGGCCATCACAGTATCTACTTCTTATAATCTCCCAAAACATATGTAGCACCAAAAGCAAGCTAGTTCTAACAAGTTCTAATCCACCAGTTCATACCTTTTATGATCTAACCACATTGAGGGCAGTAGAACCACCCCCGATAGACTGAATAAATAAAGCAACTTGGGGAAGATACAAAGCTCCATAATATTTAAAATAATCATTTGTTTTACTTTCTGGTATGTTTTCCATCTCGAGCAAAATTTTGTATACTCTTCTTACAACCATGGATTAATATCAGTATCAATGGAATTGTTGGAATATTAGTTTACAGAAATATTGGAGTCCAATGGAAATTTAGGAAGATTTTGGGAAATACAATGACTCAAAATCTTTTTCCCTGAAGTGATCTTTATGAGATGGTAAAACTGAAAAAACTTTTGTATAACTGTAATTGACATACATCAAATATTATAAATCTTGACAAACTATTCATTACATAAGGAGAAGAATATGTCAATTATTCTCATACAAGAAAAGTAAGAATCCCCCCCCCCCCC